>JBBMEG010000022.1:12985012-13002634 GCA_037832605.1 Cyclanthera cordifolia
AAAATGTAAATAAATTTTAAAATATTTATATCTATAACGTTTTAATATTGTACTATTAGCGACGAAATCCATTAATACAATATATTTGCCAAAAAAAATTTAATGTGACTATATTTAAAATTATTTTTTAAAATTTGACTTACTTTTTGGTAAAATTTTCCAATAAATAAATAGGAAACTGATAACATTTATAATACTGTCTTTTCTTTTTTTATATAAATATTGACCACAAACCATTTGAACCCATCTCATAATAATGTAGCTCCACTAAAAATTAACTTTCTATTGCTATAAAAAATTTGTATGACCGAGAGTTTACGAGTTCGAATTATAACTTCAGGAAAAAAAAAAAAAAATCCTTTATTGTATATTAGATTCAAATCATATCATTCTCTATTTATTAACCAACTAAAAAGAAAAGAAATTAAAAAATAAAATAAAATGGTAAAGTTTACACTAATGAGAGGATGTGATATTACTATATTAGAAACAAAATTGATTGGATAATGAATCCAACTTGTGGATGCTTACCTAACCCTTTTTTTTTTTTTTAATTTAGGAATTGGTATTCAACTTGGTACACCCTCAAATAGAATGTATGAAATTTTAATTATAAGTGCTATTAGTTTGAGTGCACATTAAGCCATATCTATGTTTTGAAGTCACAATCCTTTCCCACTTATTCATCATTGTTTATATAAGTATGCTTGAAAATGGAAAGAATTTAGAAAGATTTGTTTAATTTCTTTTTTGAAAAAGAAGAAAAGAGACATTGATGAAAAAGCATTTGCATGCAATATCTAATCACTCATTTTTAATAAACTGTATTTAAACAAGCTATTGTCTGTAATTAATCTAAAAAAACAATTGTTCAAACGAATTATTGACGGTAACTCATCTACAAATAAGCACATCCAAACGAGTTAACATACAAACTCAAAATATCTAATTCATTCAAAATAATCACGTTACAATTTCACATCCAAACACCTTCTAACATAGTGAGGTGGGTTTAACTTAAATGAATTACTTATTAAAAGCTTCTAAATTAAAACTATATAATAAATTTTTTCATAGGAAGAGCTAACACACTTAGGGGATGTTTGGGAGACTGGGTTAGGGTGGGTTACACTAACTCACTATAACTCATTGCGTGGTTCAATGCACTTTTTTTTTTCTTTTTTCATTTCTCTTTCCAATCAATTATACCTATTATATTAATTATCTTCAATTTTTTTTATACAAAAAAACAATCATCATCACATTATATAAACTTTTATCTCTTCCTAATCATACACCACAAATACATTTATTTGTTTCGGGACGTAGCCAAACGTACCCTTATCCAACTAGCCTTGTAAAAAAAAAAAATGTTAAATTAAACGACATGACTTGCCTACTATCTATCAAGCTAGGCTACAATCGACTTGTCGTACAAGTATACTTCGGTAATTTCTTGTTATATATTTATTCTTTTTTCAACAAATAATAATAATAATAATATTATTGGTCGTTTTTATTATAAAGAAATACTTAATTATTTACGTTGTATATATTTAGCTTCTAAAAATCTTCAACTTGCTAGGATTTTTGATTGATTAAGCCAACAAATTAATTGATTTAGAGTTGATTTGATGCAATTTTAAGAAGATGCTAATTGATTATATTAAAATGGACAAATTCAAATACTTAGCAAATAGTTGAAGACACACAAATTAATGTTGATTACTTTTCATAGGATAGAATGAAATATGGACGTGACATTAAATTTCTTCAAAATATATGTTTGGACACTATAAAATCACATCATTTTTTTTTAGAAAAAAAAAAAAAACAGACTAACGTTTAATCTGCGTATATTGTCTCACATGTATTTTAAGAAAATTTTCTATAGGCTATCTAAGTTAAACAATCTTAATTGTAATATTCTTATTATTAAGCCACTAAAAGATACACTTTGTCGGTATACGTAGTACAAATCAATTATTTTAAGTATTTATCTCAAGAATTTCTATTATTTAGATGTAGACTCGATTCATTCAATTAATTCTACTTGAATGGTCTTATTATCTAAAAATTTGTATCTTTCCACTACAAACCTTAAGCAAAAGGGTAATGCCATGGTTTAATTTATTTAAAATATAAAGAGTAAATTTAAAAAATAGAGAACAGACGTACACTAAAATGATATTTTATTAACAAAGATGACATTTTTAACTAGGACAAGTATTATTCTTATTTTTCATTCCATCTTTTAACATTCTCCTGTAACTTACTTACTTTAAAAGTACATATATTTAACTATTTTTATATTAATAAATTATTTTAGTTTGTGTTCTTAAAAAAAAAAATTGTATTTTAATATTTATAATGTTAATTTTAATTATGCATACTTTAAAATTATATATATGTAACTTTTCTTAGGATGATAAATTATTTTAGTTTGTGTACTTGGTATGAAATTTTAAAAGTATTTTTAAAATTTTCAAGATCGAACTCGTGACGATAGTGTTTTAGATTAACATCAAACAATAAAATCACCGCACACCGACCTTTTTTTTGTAATATTCGAAAATTTCAATTTGACATTTGAACATATTTGCATTAATTTAATGTATGAAATTGACAATCAAGTAAAAACTTGGCTAAGGACATAAAATCAAAGCATCTTCATGTCCAGCTATCTATTATATTTTTGCAAAAAGATATACTCAAATCTCATGATGTTGTTTGGTAAAATTTTCTAAATATAATAACTTTAAGGAGACCAAAAAAAAAAAAAAAAATTTTGATTAAGAAAAAAAGTAACAAAAGTTAATATTCTCTTTTCATCCTTAAACTTTCGTTTATTTCGTTATTAGTCTCCCAAAACTTACATATTTATTCTATTCCCATCTTTTAAAAGTTTTAGTGTGATTCTTTCGACTATGGTAGACTTCGTCATTTTAACAAGAGTTTAAACGTGTTCTTGAAACTTGTACTTTATTTATTGATATAGATTCAAATATGCATTTAATTAAATCCATGGTATTTAGCGATTTAGTAGTTAGAAGAGTCTTAAATAATTAAATATACGGTTGTCACCTACCTAAAAATTAATTTCTTACGTATGACTCCTGAATTTAGAAGGGGTAAATCGAGACCACATCTGAATGAGAGGAACATTGATGAAAGGCTTAAAGTTTTTTATTTATACTGCCTAAGCCAACAAGATGCACGTTCTTTTTCCATTGCACAATCATAAGAGTAAGGACAAAACATATTGAAAAATCTATGTCGATTAGCAAGGATGGCCTTTACTTTAAATCTATGTAATGGCTGGGAGGTAACATGGCAGGTTGTAGAATATGCAAGAGAATATCACTCTCAATAGAGAGAAAGTCAAAGTCTAAATTTTAAGTAAGCATTGCATATTACGAGTTGATCTCTTTTAACATTGAAATGTTGTAGAATCGAATTTAATGTTTCGTTGCGTGAAAATTGAACGGTTAAAATAAGATTAATTGACTCATAATGATTGGAAGGTAGTGAACATTGTTTTGATAGTACAAGATTCAAATTCTACTAGTCACTTACCTAGGATATTAAAGGCCCTACGAAATAGACAATATATAGAAAGTAGGTAGTTGTCTTGGGAAATTATTTAAGCATACAAAAATTAACATAAAATACTCACAATATAAGTGTTACCGCTAAATTACAAAGTTAAGTGGAAACTTATATATATACACATAAATAAATAAAGAGAGAGAGAGAGAGAAAAGAGTTATAATTTAAAATGTTTATTATATATGGGTATGTTTGGTTACTATCATAAAGGAAAGGATAAAAGAAAAGAAACGAGAGTAAAATAGTTATTCGATCACATGGAAATCAGGTGGCCCAAACGATAGAAAGAAAATCATTTCTTTTAAAATTAATTTCAAAAAAAACTTAATTATAAGAGGGAGGATTTTCGATAATGCAAACCACCAAAAACTATCAATAATCTCATTCTCTCTCTCTCTTTTTTTTTTTTTTTTTTTTTTTTTTAGCAATTAAGTATAGGTGGATTCGAACCTGTGACCTCATGATTATTCCCGTGTTTACTGATGTCGTTGAGCTACTACTTTCACAACGGCAATTTATATTTCGAGTCTACAGTTTCCAATATATAGGTAAGTTTTGAAAGTGTCGGTAAGTTTTGCTCTTGTTGGAGCCCTCGGGTTTCCGATTTTTCTAGCAATTTTGTTTGAAGTGTTTTGAGCTTCATAGTCTATTAGGCCTCTTTCTTAGAATGGGCTCTAATTTATTAACTTTCAATTAGGTTTTGGTGTTGATCTTGTCTGTCTTTGTTTTTTTTTTTTTTTTTAAATCATTTCCCTTAGTCTTGTTTAAGAGTTAAGGTTGTTGCTTTATTATTGTAAAATCCGTTTTGGTTGAGTTGGTTAACAAAGGAGAAGTTAGCATATGGGTAAGGTATTGAATGAAGGAAAGCCTTCATTCCGTGCTCGGGTTGATATTCCCTTATACTCCATTTCTTTTACGGGGTCTCAGCCGTCAGTAAGTAACTAGATTGTAGAATTATCCCTCAAAGAGTTTCTAATCTCATTGTTGAGTATTAGTCGTCGGATTGTCACGTTGAATTGCTTCAAGTCCAAGTCCAAGTCCAAGACGTTTCTTCTTAATGTATGATTATGTTCTGGCTCTGCTTATCGATTGATTGTCAATGTTATTGTTGGCTCTCCATATATACCTTTTTCAAGTTTGATGTCTCATTGAGGGATTCTTGTTTTTCGTGTGTATGTATTCCTAGTAATGTTGGTTTCAAATATTTATTTGATCTTTGAAATTTATTATAATTAGACGAGGACTTACGAATTCAAGTCACAAGTTATTATAAGTAATAACAAAAATTCAAATTAAATTATTATAATTCAATAATCCAAATATTGTAAAAGTTACATATTCAAATCAATATTATCCAATTATATATAATTCAATGAACATAATTTATCAATTTTCTTAGAGTAATCTCATACATACTTTTCATTATTTATGTAGATAATAACATGTCACACAAGTAATATAATTATATTATTATAACTAGAGGAAAATGATAAATTTAAAATGTGACACAAACTATTGGTTATAATTTTTTTTTTTTTTTTTTTTTTTTTTGATAATCTAGACTTGATGATTCTTTGTAAGCATATAAATTAGTCCCAAAATTCACATCTATGAAAGAAAGTCCCACATGTGTAAAAATCTCATCTTCTCATTTTTGCTTGACTTTGCTTTGCTATATTAAGACCTTCTAACTGTAAAACAGTGTCATTTCTCTGCTATACATACAACAAACCACTACACTTATTACCCATATCTCTTTCTCTCTCTCCCTCTCTCTCCTCTCTTTCTCTCTCTACTGTGCTCTTTCTTCTTCTTCTTCTTCTTTCTTCCTCCTCCTTCCATGGATCTTCCCATACCAGAACCATCCCCTTCTGAAACTTCAACAATCATCTCTGCTTCAGAGTCTTCTCCACCATATCCAAAAGGGTATATAACCACAGACCAAATCAACCCAAGTTCACAACTGGGTTTTGATCTCACCCTCTATAATGACAATTCAAATCATGGGTCGAACCCAGAACTCAATTTAATCGACTGTTTCAAACCCAATTTCGAAACAGAGCAAACAGATACAGAAACAGAGCCAACAGATACAGAAACAGAGCCTAGGGTTTTCTCTTGCAATTATTGCCAGAGGAAATTTTACAGTTCTCAGGCACTTGGGGGCCATCAAAATGCTCACAAGCGCGAGAGGACTATGGCCAAGAGAAATAGTCGGGTCGGGTCGGGTTCGAGCTTCGGGCTGCCTCATCGGTTTTCGAATTTGGCTTCTCTTCCTCTTCACGGATCGTTTAATAGGTCGCTTGGAATTCAGGCTCATTCCATGGTTCATAAGGGTTCTTCTTTTCATGTTTCCGCAATTGGGTCGCCGGGAATTTACGGCCACCACGGTGGGTGGTTGCGGCAGCCGCTCGGTCAACAGCCGGCGATTGGGCGGCTGATGCAGGGGAATTCCCACGTCGGAAGTCTCAGAGGCATTTCGTCCAACACTGGAGCTGCAAGGTTTGAGGGTGTTAAGAAATACTCCACGGTGGAGGCGCCGCCGCCGCCGCTGGGAGGGTTCTGGTGGGACAGCGGCGGAAGTGGTGGTGGCGGCGGCGGTGGTGATGGTTTTGGTAATTTGAAGGTGAAACCTAAACAAGATGAGTTGTTGAAGCTTGACTTGTCTCTCAAGCTCTAATCAGAAAGGCAACTTGTTTTTTTTTTTTTTAATATCTTTTTTTTTTCCATTTTTGTAATTTGGTGCTTTGTTTGGAAATGATTTAGATTTTTTTTTTTTTTTTTTTTTTTGAGAAGATTGTGTATGTAAATAATCCATTTTGAAAGCAGAAGGAGAACAACAAAGTAGACCTCTTTTTTTTCAAAAAAAAAGTAGACCTCTTGAAAGGGTAAATCCTAAAGAAAATCCCCATTTATTACATCACAACAAAAAATCACTGTTTATGTTAGAGCTTACTTTGGAATTTGAGAAAGTTATATCCTCTCTCTCTCTCTCTCTCTCTCTCTCCCTTTACAAAAATTTCAAATTCAAAAATAGCAATAAATAGAGATGAAGTTTCCACTAGTTTATTATAAAATGAAATTTAAAAAATAAAAAAAATAAAAAAATCCTTGAAAAAGTGATTTTTTTTTTTTAAGTTTAAATTTTAATTCATAGGTAACCACATAGCAGAATAATTTTTTCCATTATAATACTTTTTCAAAATCATTTTTTTATTTTGTTAACTATTTTTTTATTCTTGTGTACCAAACAATGTATTATCTTTCTAACTATTTTTTAAATATCATCTCTTATTTTATTTTATTTTTATTATCTTTCTCTTTACCTCAAATACAAATAATTATTATTTTCATAATTATTCTTATTTTTCTTCTCTAAATACATCTTCTTTTTTTTTTTAAGTTCAAAGTTAAGAATGATCCAAATTCATAAGATTATAATGCATAGATTAAAAAGTTACTGTTTTTTTTAATTGAAAACTCATAATTTTTTAGTTATTAAAATATATTGGAGTAAGCTTAAAAATATAATTATTACAACAATATTTTTTTTTTAATACGATAACAATTAGACAGGCGATTCAAACCAATAACCTTAGTAATTGATTATACTAATGCTTTTATTGGATAAATCAGCCAAATTTCAAAGTATAGCTCATTCATGCTTTTATAGGCGTTATAATTAAGATTGATTCCACACGCATACACTATGAGAAATGCGGGCGATTATTCAATTATATATCTATATTATTTATTGATTTCTAAATTCAATGAACAAATCAAAGTTTTTAATCATTTAATTCGTTTGATATATATGTATAAAGAAAAGATTTAATATACAAAATGATAAAAGTTCTAATTTTGGAATCCCTGCCATTAAAATTAATTAATTAATTGATTAAAAAATAAAAATAAAAAATCCTTCTCATGTTTCATATCTTACAAATGGATTCTTTTTACAACAAAACCATAGCTTAATCAACATAAATATATATCATAATAATGAATTGACAAAAATCATTTTAAAAAATATGTAAATATAGGATAAATATGGAGTTGCGTCATAATTTAAAATCAACGTTATATTTTCGACTTTTTTCTAAGATTTTTTTAGAAAAATTCTTCCCTGGTTTAGATGATGAGTTGACATCACATTAGTAAGACAGTAGTACAGTGTACAATTGAAAATAATAAAACAAGATACTTCATTAAATATAACCTTTAAAAAAAGTTATAATAAATTAATTTCATCATATCATATTGAGTATTGAAAGCAGTGTGTACACATTTTGAATGTATCTTAAAACCAACAGCATAATCATATTAAATTAGTCCTAGTTTGGCGTGGTGGGAAGAGTTCGAAAAAAAAACAGGAAATTATCTTTTTCCATTATTTGGCCCACTGACTTTCATCACATCATCGCTAATTTATTTTAACTTTTCTTCATTTATTCCTTTATTTCTCTTTTCTTCCCACCGTAGCCAAACATATCCACGACACTTAATCATTCTCAATGCTTTTATTTAACCACTAGGCCAACCAAGAATAGTTTGGAGCTATGTCATAATTCAAGATCCAACATTAAATTTTAGGCTTCTTGTCAATCAAATATGTTTGTGAGAGAGAGAAGATTCAAGAAAGCCCCAATATGAAATTGTTGAAATAGAAGGGTCATAAATTCAAAGACTAAATAGTATTTTATGATGTGTGGTCCATGAAATGAGCACAAATTTGGATGCTTGTAGTTTTCATTTAATGAGACCAGCATACAGAGACATGAATATATGTATGCAAATAGAATGGTTGTGATGGAGTGGATGACAACATTGTTGACCCACTTGCAGTTGAAAGTAATAGACCATCACATTAGAACATCAAAAAATGAGGTAGGTATGGATAGAGCATACCTTGTGAAAAAGTAATGACTCTCCCCCTCCTCAGTTATTCCATCACCATCATCCAACAATGTCTCGACTAATTTACGCACACCTCAATTAATCTTGCGGGACAACCTGCCAGACCCTACAACATTTAAATGTCAAAAAAAATAGTTAGAAATTATTTTTTGGTAGAGATCGCCATGAATGCAACCTGTAACTTTTTGGTTTAAAACTCTTTTGACTATTAGACCAACTCGCCGAATCATAATGGTTTTTTTTTTTTGGAAATCGGCTTCACTATATTCAAGGTAACTACGCTCATCCCTAGGCCAGACACTGGGAGACATTGAAGGAATGGAGATACGGGAGATGTCTAAAATTAATGCTACAGGTGAGTCTCGAACCTGGAACCTTGAAAGAGTACACCTTCAAAATCCAAGTCTTCAACTACTGTGACACCCCTTGGAGACCGAATCATGATGGTTATTCCATCACCATCATCATTTTTCCCACATTCAATAAATTGTGGGTAAATCTTCATTGTCTTGATTTCTGACCTACAGGATCTCCTAATAAGGCCAAACCAGTGGTGGGGTTTCATATCTTAAAACAAATCATGTTCACTTTAATCATATATCTAAACCATGATAATTAGTCATAATAATGGTACTAATTTCTTCTAGTATCAATATCAAGATGTAAAAGTAACAGAAATCAGGCTATTAACACACTTGATGACAATAGAAATCTCTTACTCATTAGAGCACACAAACCTTTTTGAAAATGACTGAGGAAACTTTGGGTTTTGGCCATCTGTTGCTTGGTTACTTCATCAGTTGGGGTGTCCATTCTTTTGGTTAGACATTGAAAAATCATGGCCTTTGATTTTGCTTCTCAACTAAAGTCATGAGTAAATTCATCAGAGGTTGAGTAATGAATCAAAGTTTCATCAAACCAAGAAACATGGTAAAAAAAAAAAAAAAAATTACTGATACACAGAAAATAAGACTAAAACTCCATACAATTATTCTTCAAATACACAGCAAAAGTAGCCAGATAAAGAATTAAAAAATATATATATGGGTATATGATTACATAGCATCAGGTGAAGTTTAAACCAATCAGGATTACTAGCCATCATTATTAAAGGTTTAACACAAATATATTTAATTAGACTACTTTACTTTATTGAAAAAGAAGGTATATAGCATGGATAAAGCATACTTTTTCTCAAATATTCTACCTACAAAATAACAAGTTAATGCTTTAATGTGTCAGAGGGTCAAATCCAAAAATAAACAACCTGTTTGGTCCAACAATTTGTTTGTATATCATCAATTTATTGTACAAAGTTTGAAATCAAGCTAAAACTACAGGAAGGAAACCTGGAACTGAGTGGGGTTGGATTTGTTCTGACCTTTGGGGTCAGCAATACAGCATGATGAGCAGGAAGACAACCACATAGCTGCCTACTTGATGACAATGACTTTTTTATCTAGTTCAATCCAATTCCTCTGCCAACGACTTCATGAAATTCAATATTACCAAGTAGATTTCAGGTGGGGGAGGGAGAAGAGAGAGAAAAAAGGAAACACACCATAGCTGGGTACATTTAGGGCATGTCTGAATGTATTTTGGAATAGCTATAGTCACTTTTGTAATCCAAAATCACTAGGAAAGGCATGACTAAAGTGATTTTAGACATTCTTTTCTTATTTTGGCCATTCCAAAATTACTCCTTAACATGCCCTTTAATAACACAAACAGAAATAGGTGGTTAATAATAAGGTAAATCATTGGAATATAGCAAAATGGGCATCAATCCTTGACCAATTTATCATTTACATTTTCAATGATAGAGACACTATGTTACACAAAACCTGGAACCTGAATCCGTTGCCCTTGTTGTCTCTCGGTTCTTGGCCTTGGGACAGACACAGGTGCTCCGGATATGTAGTGAGGCTAAGCTCTGATACCCATTTATATAAAAATATATATATAATTTTAAAAAAAAACCCTAAAACCATTGGATTCTTGGCAACATGGTTCACTTCATTTCTCTAGCTTCATAAAAGAGGAGAAGTACCATGGGCAGGATATTGCAGTAGATATCAAGAGAGGCATTTTCCTCATCTATTGGCATCTGAAGAGGATCCTGCACCGTGGCTTTGATGCTTACCATCTTCTCGTGATGTAGACTCGCTTGCAAGACCTTTTGGTAAAACTGGAATCGGTACTGTTTTTTGTCCACCAAGTTGCTCATCCATGGACTCGCTTGACTCAGACGCATTCTCGCTTGATTCAGACGCATTCCCCACGTTGCTTGGATCATTATTTGCCCCATGTTTGATTTTATCCACTTCTCGACCCTTTTCGGAGTCTTTTGTTACAATACCACTCTCTGGTTGTTTTCTGGATTCGGCAGCAATCTCCTTCATAGTCTCCTCGAGTCTATCGAGTCGGGTTTTTACCTCCTTAAGTTCTAGATTCTTTTCGTGAATCTCTTCTGTCTCTTCTAACTCTATTTGTTTAGCTTTCTCTTCTTCTTCTTTCTTTTTTTTCAGCTCCAGGTCCTGATATGATGACTTTGGATTAGTTAACCATTCGATAGCTGAAAATCACTGAAAAACATTGATAAGGGGGCTAAATCAAAGCACCAAAGGAAAACTTAAGTATTCAAATTTCCTGTGTTTTAAACATTGTTATCATTCTTTGCCCAAACTTCAAATACCAAAAGAAAAGTTAATTACTTGCCATGTTATGAGGAAACGGATTCTTTCCAACAAGACAATAGCTCTAATATTCAAACTGACCTATCGTATAATCTAGTGACCAAGAGACGAGAGGTTCAAGTCCCTATCACAACCAAATGCAATTGAATCAAAAAAAATATACAGAAACGGATTCCTCCTCCTCAAGACTCTTCTACAAATGTATGTGCAACATGCCCGGAAGCCGGGATGATACTTAATAACAAAAGGTTAACTCAAGCAACCTTTGAAAATTTCTATAAAAGTTAAAGGCAATAAGTAATATGTTGAAGATATAATTATATCAATGCCAGATTAACAATGATATAAAAACTGTGAACTTGGACTTCCCAACCTTAAAAATTCTCATATTTATTTACTGGGTGTAGCAAATGTTGTCCAGAGATGTAATTACATTTTCTAACACCAAACAACTCTTGAAATCACTGGGTACCCTAACTTAAAATTTTGAGACAATAACTAGTTATCATAATTCATTATTTAACAGTCTCAAAAAAGTTAAGACTTCAAAGTTACAAAGTTCATAATGCCAAACATGAAAATATACCGCTGGCCTTGTTAAAGAGACAAAATGATGATGCAGTCATTTCATTTTTTACATCTAATTAAACAGAAACAGTGATATGACCTATCTTTTGTCGGCTTAACATCTATAATTTCACATGCTCAGACTTTTCTAGCAATATTTCGTCTAATATTTTAACTTCTTTTCTTCTATTTTGATTATTGAACGAGTAACTCTATCTTCCCTCTAACAAGTGCTATATTATTTTCATAAAAAAGTTTTTTTTTTTTTGCTTGCATTTATACAGAAACCTTTTGAGCATTTTATAAAAGTTGGAGCCCGTGTAATATATGAACTGGTCTAATTATATAAGATCAACAAATATTTTTCAGAAAATAATAATAAAATAATAACAACAAAGATATAAGACTGAACTTTTGGCTCCACAACTTTCTACATTCTCTAAAAAAAATTTCACTCGGTGTACCAAATGCTGTTCCCATATAAAATTATTACAATTTCTAAACACCAAATCACTCTTGAAAGCCAAACATGAACATATAGACAGACTACTAATCTTGATATGAGGGACAAAATGATGATGCAGTCATTTCATCTCTCACATTGATATCTTAAAATAATTACTAATCATGAAAACTTAAAAATTGTTTCAAAGCTAATTAGAAAAGTTGAAAACTATCGTCTATCTTTAAAAATAAATAAAAGCTTTCAGAGTTGGAAAACTTATTAGGTAAGATGGTTTTTCAAACGGCTTATAAAAACAGAAAATAGAACCAAGTTTTGCTGATTTAATGTGTTTCTTTACTGTTTCCAAAAGTCACAATTTATATACAATTTTTAACTGTGCAATTCGTGTAAATTTATTTAAATATATTTCATTTTCATACTCATAGACAAAAATAATTGTAAGAAATTTACAACCCTTTTATTTTATTCAGAAACCATCTAACGAAATTTTCAGAACGATAGTCTGGTTTTTTAATTTACTTTTTTGACAGGAAGTTAGAAAATGAGCTTCTGGAAATAATTTTCAGAAGAATATACCTAAACTGTCTCTTAAACTGAAATAATAGCAATTTAACGACAACATTTACGATAATCAGTAATCTAATTTGCATAAAAGAAACCAACAACCTCTTCAAACTTAATAACCAAGAGATTTCAGGTTCAAATTCTCACGTCCCAAATGTTCTCGAATCCTTGACATAAAAACCTCTTACAACTTCAATAGCTCATTGAACAAACAAACAATATTATCTTCTGCGGAGCAGAATGGGAGGGACTGAAAGCTAAAGAGGGAGAAGGCTAAGCTATGTGCTATTGCTGACCAATTTCTTTAAAATGAAAAAACACGCTTTTATTGAGAAAAAAAAAATGAAAGAATGCAAATAGGCTGACAAGAAGACAGGCCCAACACAAAAAGAACCTAAACAAAAACCTATACTATGGAAAAAAAATGGGCGTCAACCAGTAAGAATCTTGACCAATTAAGACAGGGTTACTGATTATGATCCTCCATGAAATATTTTGCATTCATTAAAATATATATATATTTACAGGAACGTCTAGATAACAACTATGAACTATTTTTTGATATTTGTAAGTGTCTAGACTAATTTACGCAAACCTCGACTATTTTTACTAGACAAACTGCTTAACCTTACAACATTCAATTTTTAAGAAAACATATAAGAAATTATTTTTTAGGTAGATGGTCATTCAAAGATTGAATTAATAACCTATTTTCAAGGCACTCTTGACCAATAGCCAACCCATAAATGTTTTGTATTAAACAATTGAAAGCTTGGTAATTCAATCATGAATCCTATTTCAAAAATTACCAAAGCAAAAACTTATTTCATTATTTTCTAATTTTTCCAGTAAATCGTGATAACCTTAGAATAAAGAGAAGATGAACAAGAAAATAATAGATAAAACAAACTAAGAAAAGAGGCACTGAAATTATGAAATCAATGGGACAGATGTCTTCAGAAAATAATAAGCCTGGAGAAAATGGAGAAAATATTAAGCAGTAAACGCAGAATGCAAACTTAAGAAACTTGAAAAAGAGGCACTGAAATTTAGTTACCGCTTCCATCCTCCTCATTTCATAACGAGAATATTGAGCCACCAAATAAACAGCTGTTACAGAAAATAAGTGCATTTAAGAAAATGATTAAGACAAACATAAGTCACAAGCCAAACAAAGTACTAACACACACAGAGATCGGTAACGTTACCCACCAAAAGATGGCATGCAAACAAAGAAGAGTTGCACCAGATGGAAATCAATCCTGATCATGAAAGAAAGATGTTACACTTCTAATTCAAACAATCGTTATTTCATACTATAACATTAGTATGCGGTTCTATCTCAAAATCAATTGATAATGAGAAGAGTAGTCCACCTATCTTATCCTCACCTTTCTATCTTTTTAATGTAGGATCCCCAACCTGTCTCTTTCAAGATGTTACCTCTTATGGGCTTACTTGTATCCCAAGTTCATTTTAAATAGACTAAATACTTTGTATTCAATGGTTTCTCATAGCATATTATCATATTAGAATAGTATTAGATAATGTGAGCATTCACCCCAAAATTAATTGGCAATGAGTGGAGTAGCCCACATATCATACAAATGTGTTAAAGAATTCTCACTATAGCCACTTTGGCTTACTAGCTGGGGTTGGATCCAAATTTTTTAGATCATCAAATACCCACTTAAGTTTTTGCGCCCTTGGGTAGGGTCTGAATCACCCACTTTGGGTCGGATCAGAATTTGGGAGACTAATAACCTGCATGAAGCTCTGTTATCATATTAGAAAGTGTGAACATTCATCTCAAAACCAATTAGTGTGAGCTTCGTCTCAAAACTAATGCGAAATAAAAAGATATCTTGTAAATGCTGATAAGTCTCCTCCCTTTTAATGCTAATTGTAAGTGCCAATTGATGGATTGTTTGATACGGGATTTTATGATTCAGCTTTATAAACAAACAATACGACGCATTTCTATTGAATATAATCACCGGCATACAACGAAACCCACTCAATTCAATCACACTTAACAGGCTTGAACACAACCTGTTTGATAAAATGCCCAAAAGTACTTTGGAGAACCAAAAGCAACTCGAAGTAGAGAACTTATCATACAGCCATGGAAGAAAAACATAGAGAAGAGAAATGAATACCCAAATTTCTTCTTCTTGGGAGGTTCGGAGAAGAGGATTTTGGATGCTGTAATGAGGTCCAAGTTATCCAGCTGCTTGAAAGCTTCATCGTAACTGCTCCGATCCGACTCGACCTTACTGCCGCCATTGATCTTGCCGTTGCTGCTGCTCTTGTGGGTACGAATGTGGGATTCGGAGCAAAATGATCTGGTTTCCAATGGTTTCAATCGCTTTGAAAATCGACTCAAACTGGCTCTGGCGCGAAACATTGCCCTCGAACAAAATGGCGCATTGTGGGAAATGTGGAACTAATATATTCGTCACTGATTCGAATGGCTTGATAAATCTTTATTTTTCAGGCCCATTAAGGTGCCAACATTTGGGCTGGAGGCCCATATCCTTTAATTTTGTTCAAATATATACTTTTTTTAATGTAATTATTTTAAATTAAAATATCAATTTAATTCATACATTCAATTTTTCCTTCTCAATCTCTATATTTTCAAATGTATAGATTCAGATCTAAAATTAAAAACTATAAACCATAAACGAGTGATTATTTGCTTAAATTTGTAATTTTCACACCATAATTTTTTTATTATTATTATTTAATATTAAGATGTCTTAAAAAATTATGGATGAAATTAAAAATGTCTAAAATAATTATTGAAATAAATTTAAAGATGTAATTTAGACCCAAAAAAAAAAAAAAAAAAAAAACAGAGTTAAAGTTCCATATCTTGTGACGGACCCACCATAGTAGTGACTATAAGGCTAATCATTATATTCTTTCCTTTTTTTTCCCTTTAATCAAACACCTAATTTTAATCACTAATTTGTAATTACAATGCATATGTTCACTTTCTGCTATTATTTAGGTATTTATTTATCTATTTTTATTTTAAAGCCATGTTTACTTTTTATAAAGTGTCAACAATTAGTTGCTATAATCAATTTGAGTTTTATTAATTGTATCTTGATAATTAATCTTGATCATTGTTTCAATTAATTTATAATTCATGATGAATTTAAAAAAAAAAAAAAAATCAAATTGAATATCGAAAACTAGAGACTTCACAACAACTCAGAGAGAATTCAAAGCGTACAAGATCTAAATCTCGTAGTCTTCGAGATCCGTTAATGAGCCAAGAAATTTAAAATGAAACTTCAAGTATTCAAAACACTCAGACAATAAAAGGCTTTAACAAATCCACCGTCTATTTGACTACAAAGCTGAAAATTCAATCCACATTCGTTTGACAATAAGCTTGCGAGCTCTCCTGACATCTTCAAACTTCACATCCTGAAAGAAAGAATTACGAGATAAATATTATAAATTGTAACATACGCACAAATCAATAAAATTCAAACTTCATTTATACGTGTCTTTTTTCTTTTATATTTTGCAAAGAAAATATAGAGTGAAACAGGTTCAATTATTTTGAGTATTTAAAAGTTTGATTGCAATCAAATACTTGTTTAGATATAGTTTTTAAGAGTGTTTAAAATTAATACTTAGAATGAAGATTTATTTTGAGTATTTAGAAGTAATAATTGCAACAAATACTTGTTTGAATGTATTTTTTAAGTATATAAAACTAGTATTTAAAATGAAGATTTATTTTGAATATTTAGATATAACCATTATTAATTGCAGTTAAAAGCTTGTTTGGATGTAATTACTAAAAATATTTATAGTAAAATTTTATTTTGAATATTTAGAAGTAATGATTACAGTAAAAAAAAATGTATTTTTTAAAAATATTTAAAATTAATATTTAGAATGAAGATTTATTTTAAATGGGTAAAAGTAACAATTGAATTCAAAAGCTCATTTGAATATATTTTTTTAAATATTTAATAAATACTAGTTTGAAATAATGTTTTAAAATCTAATAAATTATAGAAAAAAAAACAGACTCTTTATAAAAATAATAAAAATATAAATAAAAACAGTTTGATGAGATAAATTCAATTGGAAAATGAGAAAAAAAAATTAAAAAAAGAATTGAGTAATAAAAAGAGACCAAAATTTATTTAATTTAAGAAATATTGTGATTGATAGTTACTAAAATATTTTGCTTCATATTTTAACAAAATATGTGATAATATTTAATAATACGAAAAAGACTATAATTACTATTTAATTTTTTTAATTATTAATTATTTTCTTTATTAGATTATTTTTCCAAGTTTCTCCTTCATATTTTTAAGGGTATTTAATATGGATATTCAAGTAGAGAATAATTATTACATTTTCATCCCAAATTGATTTTAATTGCAAGGATATTCAAATGGATTTTTATACCTAAATAAATTTAATTCCAATTACCATTTTGCCCTTGATTACCTTATATGGCATTTTTTTGATTTTATAATTTTCGAAATTCTAATCTAATTTAATTGTAAATTTTCATTTAATGTTGTTTTTATTACATTTATTTTTTCTTTATATATGTGATAATTTTTCCTTTTCAAGATCAATACTTAATTTTCTTTTAATTTGATTTGAACCAAAACATCAATCTTCTTTCTTCTTTATGTGTTTTTTTTTTTTTGTTTAGTTGTTTAAACCTTGCATAATATAATTTTTTTGGTTTCGTAGACGTTTTGGTTTCGTGGACGGTCATATGTAATGTGTCGTTGATAATACATTTATTATACA
>JBBMEG010000022.1:13002734-13030571 GCA_037832605.1 Cyclanthera cordifolia
TATATATGCAATTTTTTTAAGAATCTGGCACAAATGTAATAATTTTGTCCTATTTGAATATTTATGCAAAATTCCCTATTTTTAAAGAAAAAGAAGAAAGAAAAGGAAAAAAAAAAAAAATCCCCCATTGATTGAATAAGTTTATTTATTTTTTTATTTTTTAAGAGGAAATGGAGTTCAACTCTCACTGGTGGTACCCACATGAATTAGAAGATTCCCATTTCCCAATCCTACTTTAGAAAACCCATATTAACTTTGTTAAGAATCAAGAAAAACTATGATTACCCACAAATAATTTTCAAATTCTGACCACTTTTTTTGTTTATATCTTCAATGATCATTCATTTTTCTATTAGTTCAAGGCCAGTTAGCACAGCAATGGAGTTTATTAGCTGCAGAGAGTGAGTGGTACTGAGATCGAAAATGTTGTGCAGAAGAATCTCCATCAATGGCGATTCCGGATCGGTGCCAGTGTACCTCAATGTGTACGATCTGACCCCCATTAATGGTTACGCATATTGGTTTGGCCTCGGTGTTTTTCATTCTGGTGTTCAAGGTTTGTTCCGATTTTACCCTCTAATTCGTCGATTTTCTCTCCTGGATTTGGATTTGCAGATTGTTGTAATGATGAATCCACTTTTGATTAGTTCTGTTTCTGTTTGGCTGCTCGGAAAATGGGGGGAGATTTTATTGAACTTTGAGGTTTTTGCTTTCTGTATTGTGGATTTGTGTTTGGATGGTGAGAAAATGAGTGGAAAATTTGATGAACTTTGAGGTTGATTTTTTACTTTGAGTGCATTTGTTTGCTGTTTATTAAGTGTAACTTGCTCTTGAACTGTGTTTTTTTTTTCTTCTCTTTATTTGCTGTTTTCTGGACCTTCATTGTTTGACTAGTGCTGTTTGGATGGTTAGAAAAATGAAAGAAAATTATAAGAACTTCGATGTTTTTACTTTTATGTACTTTGTTCTTTGCTTTTGAAGTATGGTTTAGTAGTGTTGTTTTCTGGATTTTCATTTTGATGGGTTGTGTTTGAATGGTGAGTAAATGAAGGAAAATTGAATGAACTTTGAGTTTTTTTTAGTTCTTGAACCATAATTTAGTCTCGGAAATGATTTTCTGCTGTTTTTTATACCTCCATTTTAATGGGTTCTGTTTGCTTTTTGAGAAAATGAAGGAAAACTGACTCAACTTTGAGGTTTTCACTTGAACTAAAATTTCTCTTCCACTTTCTTTACCGCTTTTCTCTGGACCTTCATTTGAAGGGTTCTGTTTGGTTGTCGATATAATGAAGATAATTGAATAAACTTCAAGGTCTTAGTCCACTTGTTCATTGTTCTTGAACTATAATTTAGTCTTGGACAATCTTTTCTGCTGGACCTCCATTATGTAGGATTTTGTTTAGTTGTTGAGAAAATGAAGGAAATTTGAAAAAAAAAAAAAAAAACCCTATTTAAGGTTATTTCTTAGCTTTTTTAGTATACTAGTTTGTTACTAAAACTCCAACAAGAACCCAAACTCTATTATAATATCAAAATAACAGAATTACTAGATAAACCAAGTTTTGACAGGATTTTGAAACCTCCCCTCCTTAGAATATAATTCTCTTGAGATATTAAGAAGTCACTCAATATTTGGATCCCTCTCTCACTCGCTCAGCTTCTCCATTTATATTTATAATTGAAATTTTTAACAAACTTCCTAACCACTTGACCATGTACCTTCTAAACTATTATTATTTTTACTAAAGTCCAAAACCTATCATGTTCTTGAAGCATAATCTAGTCTCAGAAACTCTTTCCTACTGTTTTATAGATCTCCATTTAGTAGAATTCTGTTTGGTTGTTGAAAAACGAAGGAAAATTGGAAGGAGAAAATAGTGGCTTTTAGCTTCGAGTATACCAGCTTGTTGGTAAATGCTCAGAGTCTTCTGGGAATGCTCTTTTAGTGGTTAAGTGCGTTTGTTTTTGGTAAAAAAGAAGTGAGTGGAGAGGAGTAGAAGGGTTAATGATAGTTATATTCTTGTTTGGAAATTGATGTTAGTAGTGGTTGGATAATGAATTACTTGTTTGAGATTTGATGTTAGCAGTGGTTGAGTGATATATTTGATAGAGTGGTTTGATGGAGTGTTTAATGAGTTGTTAAGTGTGGTTGTTTACTACTAAATACAAACGAGTGATTTTTGAGGAGTAGTTCCTCCTTCCACCAAAAACAAACACAGCAAGGTTTGATACTTAGGATTGAACTTAATTTTAAAATTCATGGTTGTCTCCCAAGTCCAAATCTAGAGATGACCCCATGTGCTCCCGAGTATGTAGTGACGCAAAGATCCGATTCCCGGTTATAAAAAAAATATTGTTGTCCTACGAGGTCTTGGAAACTCTTCCCTGCTTCTTTTTTTTTTCTGGACCTTCATTTTTTTCATATAAAACTGAGAAATCCATGACATTCTTATGCAGTACATGGAGTTGAATTTGCATTTGGGGCTCATGAATATCCAAGCACAGGAATATTCGAAGGCGAACCTAAGCAATGCGATGGATTCAAGTTCAGGAAATCGATTTTGATTGGGAAAACAGATTTGAGTCAAGCAGAAGTGAGGTCATTAATGGAGGAACTTGGTAAAGATTACAGTGGAAATGCTTATAATCTAATCACCAAAAATTGCAACCATTTTTGCAACCAAGTTTGCATCAAACTCACTGGAAATCCCATCCCAAGTTGGATCAATCGCCTTGCTAGAATTGGTAACATCCCTTTTCTACTCCTTGCTGCTGTTATTCTCTCTTGGAACTCTGATTTTAATGCTTTTCTTTTTTCCACTTTTGTAAATATTTTATTTTATTCCCTACAATTTTGTCTACAACATTGTTTTAATTCTTTTGGGAATTTGTTATAGATATGAAATTTTAGCAACTTTTTTTAAATATATTTTGAGCAAAATATTTTTTTAATCAAATTTTCTTAGTTTTTTTTCAATCAAGCCATCAATTTCACTTGATTTGAATGTGAGCTTGATTAAAGTCTTCATTTTAACTTGATTGAATTATATTTTAAGTTCTCTTATCAATTTTATGGCTATCAATTGAATTATGTTAACGGTATAGGTTGATAGTTGAAGCAAATTTTATCAACTAGCACTATCTATTAAAGTTGATTGAATCAAATTTCACTATACTTGATTTTTCTTTTAATAAAAATTTTTAGGGTATAATTTTTTTCCTTTTTTCTGCTCTTGAAAAATCCCCTATTTATTATGGGTTTTCCTAAATTTTAAGTGGGTGTGTAAAAGGTTCTTAAACCTTACAAAGTTACTACTTTCAATTTTTTATGTCTTGGTTATTCAACTTCAATGTGTAAAATAGGTCATTGAACTTGAAAAATATTGAATAGATCATAGACTAATTAGACAACATATTGAAAAGGATTCGAATATTTCTACCATTCGAGAACAAATAGACACAACACTAAAAAAAGACTAAATACTCAAACATAAAAGTTCATGCCTAAATTTATAACTTAATTTATTATATAACGTAGAATATCATGAGCAAAGTTTATAGATGTTATCAGTCGGTTTAGTTATTTCCAATTCTAATTTTTTTAAAACTGAAACCGATCGAAATTATTCGATTTTTCATATTTAAAAGTCGAAAACCGGCCAATACATTCAGTTTCGGCTCGAATAGATATTGGTTTTGGTTAGTTTGAACGGTTTGGTCGGTTTTTCGATTTTGCCTTGCGCCCCTACTCAGTAAGTTTGATTGTGTTGAATTTATGTGTGTTTTGTGAAGACTTTCTGAAATGGGGTTTTGGAATGCAGGGTGGATTTGCAACTGTGTGTTACCAGCAACCTTAAACTCTACAAAATTCAGACAAAACAAAGTGCAAAAAGAGACAAGTGAAGAAAACCAACAAAAACAAGAAGAGAAGAAGGAACAGCCAATAAAAACAGCTGAAACTGCACCTTCTAATTCTTCTTCTTCTTCGTCTTCTCCGACCATTCTCCGTAGAGGCCGAAGTAGAACGAGACGCCCTCGTCCCCTAAGTTCGCCATTGATTCTCACTTCAAATTCTTGAAGATTATTGTGATTTGTGTAAATTGTTGTATTATTAGGCAATGGTTGGTTGGTTTTTGTCTTTGCTATGTTTTTCTCTTCCTTTTCACCATTAATGTCACCCATTTTCTTGGGTTTTCTTGAGCTGCCATTTGAGTTACAAGCTTGGTTTTGAATTCTCAAGTGATATATTGATTGGAGTCCAAGTTTTGATGACATTTGTTGATGGGCAAATTTGGATGAATGAATCTCTAGAATGGACCTTTTTTTCTTCTTTGTTCATTTATTTATTTATTTTTCAAAAATTAACCAATCCACTTCCAACAATAAACCTTACATTTTGTCATTAATGTTGATGAAAACTGTTATTATTTGTTTTTGGGCATGTTTGGCTACACAAAGATGGGAAGAGAAATGAGGAAAAGAAAATGAAGGGATAAATGAAGAAAAATAAGAATAAATTAGTGATTCATGTGATGATGAAAGTTGGTAGATCAAACAATGGAAAAGAATCTCTTCCCTTTTCTATCCTTCTGACCACACCAAACATATCATAAGATATTTAAACAAGAGCAAAACCCAATTTATATTTCTAAACTAATAATGATTATCAAATTAAACCCAAAAACTTTCATGTATCAATTTAGAATTCAGGATGTTAGTTTACGCGCAAATACACTTAAATAATTTTGTTGATTAAACTTTAAATTATCTACAATATAGTAAATCAATTTAGGCAATTGATTCAAAAATTTCTCAAAGCATCAATTGTAACATGTTCGTAGGCTTAAAGAAAATGACAACTAGTATAAATTGATGCACATATCATTGAAATAATTGACAAGTATTATCATCCATAATGTCACATATTCGAATATCCTAATTACCGCATATTATTGCTGAACATAATAAAAAATAAAACCGACACAATTATCCGTTTAAAGCTTTTATAGGTTGGAACCTTCGAGGTATATAAATTATTTTTTATCGTAAAAAGTAGCTTCAAACTAATAGGATTAAATTAATATTTATTCATAGTTAATCGATTAAATTAAGACATTACAGATATCTGGACTAATTTCACGTGATAAGATTGTTAAAAAATAGATTTTTTAACTTGTAAGTAACTGTATTATGAAACTAAAGCATATATTAGTTTTTTAAGTTTCCATAATGGTTTATAGATTAATCTAATATTAGATTATTAACATTAGTTTTTCAAGACCCCATAATGGTTTACTCATCCTTAAGAAAAAAAGCTTTCCGGAAAAGGACCTCTAATCATGTAAAATAACCCTTAAAAAAGCCTTAAAAAGGGCAGAAAGCTAAATAAACTAAAATAAGGTGCTAATTTGGAATAAAAGTTGGGCCCATTATTTTGCTATAGTGTTCCACTTTTGTGACATTTGTGTTTTTACTTTTGCTCTTTTTGAATGCTTTAAGGGTCAAAAAGTTCATGAATTTAACCCCTTTTTGAACATTTATGCAACCTACCATTTACTTTCCAACTTAAAAACATGTAGGCCAGCCAATGAAAACGCTAATTTAGGAGCGATGAGTGTACGTCCAAAGATCATAAAGTCAGGAAAAATCTATGTCATGTTTGGTGTGGTGGGAACAGATATGAAAGAACTCGAACCTGAGATATTGAGGAAGCACACCTCCAGGAGCCGAAGCCTTCAACCTACTGCGCCACCCAAGAGACTCTCATTTATTTGGTGGTTATCTCTTTCTATTATTTGACCTACCTAGTTTCATTAATTTACTCTCGCTGTTCTAGCATCCCATCTCTTCCTTTTTTTTGTCTTAGCCAAACATATCTCTACTATTTTGAAAGGTTCTCATTTAAATATTATTGTACTCTTAAATTATTAGTTGCCTTTTTGATTTAGTATTTGAATCATAAAATGTATTACTTTTGTAATGACTTTCCTCTTTTTACTTGAACTTCGACTATATAATTAGCCTATGACAATATGCCAATGTTAATATTTAAATGTGTATACTTTATGACTTTATTAACAATATTTACATTATCGTAAAGCTGATTGGAAATAATATTATAGCATACCAAAAGCTGAATAATGCAAATTAATAAATTTTAAAAGTGTGCATATATTATAACCACACACTTCGTGTGATGAGCCTTTTTCTATGAAACGTTTTCATTTAAATATTATTGTACTTTAAACCGTTAATTGCCTTCTAATTTAGGGAATTTTTCATGCATAACAAATTAAAAAAAAAAAAAAAAAAAAAGCAAAAAACAAAACAAAACAAATTTCATGTAGCAACATTTTAAAAATATTTCATGTATAATATAAAATTTGGTCGATCTACGTAAAATAATAAAAATATTTTCGTTGTAATCATTTCAGCTGATCGCTTTCGATCAATTAAATTGATAATTTTCAATCAATTGACTAAAGGAAGAGATGAAAATAAAATTCTTGAAAGATAAATAAAAAATCCCTTATGTAGAAACTACTACTACTACTATTATTATTATTATTATTATTATTATTATTATTATTATTATTATTATTATATAAAATTAAAATAAATGAATAATAAGCTACTATTTTAAAGTCATTTCTCTTTAATTAAGTAGAATAAAAATTTGTATATAATATATATGCATTCACCTTTAAATCGAAGCTGATTATATAAGTAGCCTAGATTTGTAAATGTAAATATAAGTTTGATGTTTGTAATCAATGTATATTAAGTTAAAATTAAGAAGAAAATAAATAAATTAAAAATTTGATGAGATTGGATACAAGTAGATAGAAGATTTGATGTAATATTGATGAAAAATTGTGAAGAAGTTGAAAACGTTACGTACTAAAAACAAACAAGTTGAAATTTCTCTAATTCTTCTCTCCTCGACTTCAAATCCAATCACAAGAGGCAATCCTCTAAATATTTTTTGTAATTTATAAGGTAAATTATAAATTTAGTCTTGATGAAAACCATAATTTAATACCCTGATTAGAAAATCTACAATTTAGTCTCAGGTTCGATAAAATCTAAAAAATAGTCTGTCGTTCGTAATTGTTAATGAATAAAATACATAGAAATTAATTATTTTTGTGTTTAATGATGAGAGTGTGGGATAAGTAATTAATTGAAAAAAAAAATACATAATTCATACATCATATTTACATGCTTAATTTGCCTACGATAACTTAACTACTTTTTAGATTTTGTCAAATCATAGAGACTAAATTTTATATTTTTCCGAACCATAGAGATTAAAGTCTAGATTTTCAAATCATAAGAACTAAACTCTAATTTTCATGAAACCATACGAACTAAATTGATAATTTACCCTAATTTATAATATATAAAAGAGAATCCCATCTTGCACCAAAAATAAATTTTTTTTAATCCGCCTAAGGTATAAAGTAAAACTACCCTGCACATTGATGTATAGAAAAGCTCTACATTTACTTTATGCGGTGTCAAGCAAAGTTTTATGATGATACAAAAAATATTTCCACACAACTATCAGATTGAGCTGCTTAATGTAATCAGTCGATTGGATAAGCAAATTCTATGATGAAATAATAGAGGCCAAAGAAACGTGGGAGGAAACTTTAGCAACTAAGCAAGAATCATATACATGAATGTTTGAAATTATAACTTTAAACATATGGGAATTGCCATCGCTTCAAAGTTAGAAAAGTAGAATGAAATAGTATGTGAAGATCCTGCTGGCTATGCAATGTGTAATCCAAGTGAGCCTGCAGAAACAGTAATGGTCGATAAAGGTGGTTAGAAGTTACGTAAGCGTCGCCCTCCGTAACGAGGGCATATATATTAAATCTGAAGTGAGTAAGAGAATTGGATACTTGCTTCAAAAGCTGTGGCGTATACATCAAATACAATGTGTGTTGAAGACATTGGATCTTCAACTTTGTTTTGCTTGTAACCATTCGACAAAATTGTCGAGGATCAACGGCCAAGCGAGTTGCGAATCATAATTGCTCAGGTCGGGAAAACTTATCTGTGTAATGTTCATCACAAGTGTTACAACTTGAAGGTAGGAGAACAATAGCATAGGCTAATGAAACAAACCATTCAATTGGAGGTGGATAGATAGGAAATAATTGGATAAGTTTCTTTTAATACGCGAGTGTCTAGAGCTAGCTTGAATGCAACACTACATTTAGTTGCTAAAGTAACTGGTAGGATATTATGACCCCTATTATTTAAACTCACTCTCTAGGCTTATCATGTACATGGCCTGTAGACTGGCTTGAAAATAAAATGGATGAGTTGATCCACTACTAATTTGTCCAATTAGAAATTTAATAATTTTCCATAATTCCACGGAAATCGTCCTAGAGGGAAATTGTTGGTAAGGGCTTAAGGTCTCTTGGTCATACTTGGCTAAAAGGTCACGAGTTCGAGCCAATGAGTAAACTTAAAAATAAAAAATCTTTATATCTACTAGGTCCGAGTACAAGGTAGCAAAGTTCTAACTTCCCGGTTTACTTACTAAAAAATGACAAGCTAATTATAAAAATGATGAGCTAGCAAGAAAATTACTATAAACTAGCCCCCTTTGGACCACTCCCATTACTGATTTGCTACACCGCTTAGAAAACGAACTCACAAACTTAAATACCATTTTTGTTGAATACAAAGGATTGAGTGCATGTTTCTAGCAGATTCCAACTAGTTGCTTCTTGATTTGTCTTACTGTTTTCGCTGGTCATGCGCCCGATAGATGGAAAGAAAACGTAATGAGATGTTTAATGTGCTTTTGGGGGTAAGAGAGAGATAGAGAAAATGAAATTACCTCATTGCAGAACCGAAAGAAGCCCATCCACTGATCCATATTAATAACCTTATACTCACTTTGTATCTGCAAACATAATATGAGCAAATAAGAAATTTTCACTCTGCCTTCTGGATGAGGGGTAAGACAGCAAACATGGGATTAAACAACGAATAACCCTACAGAATTGAAATCCTAAGCAAGAATATTTTGTTGAACAAAAATGTCTTTCAAAATCACCAGTCATAAATCAACAACCATGTGCTTAAGTTCTCCTCGTGATAAAGTAGATTAACATACAAACGAACTACCTACATAGTTATGGCTAAAGCTACCAGAAAATATATGGAAATGTCTATGTTATCAAAACCGAGTGGTGTGCTCCACTATGTATGCAAAGAGAGGCCACAACTCAAGAATGCAAGTCTCTCAGGCTAAGTGCTACGGTTAAATATCAAGAAATACTTTTGAGGCAGAGGCGGATTCAACCGCATGAGCAAATAAACCATGTCTTTCGATAAATGTGGCAAGTAGATGACAACAGACACAATGCTGCACTCACCTTCAAGTATTCAACAAATGTATTGACTTGGGCATGAAATTGAGACCCTAAAACAAGATCTAGCAACTCGCATATGCTCTCTATGTCAATACTCTTTTGCTTCTCCTCTAAGAAAAATATCGATGAAATAAAGAAAAGGTCAATATCAAATTACAACATTGAGTAGAATAAAATGAACAGATCTTCAAGATTAAAAATACACTAAACATAATTTCTTTACCTGTTAAACAATATCGAAATGCATAAGAATAGAAATCCACAAAGTTTGACGGCCTTAGTACCTTTTCAAAAATGTGAGGATCAATCAATAAACACTTCATGCAGAAAAATTAAGCAATGCCCCAACTAACTGTATGCATTTATTTTGAAACTTTTAACAAGACAAGTGTTGTACCTCTTTCTCAAGTTCTGGTAGTGCTTTTTTTAGTTTATTGACAGTGTCAGCCCTCAGAGACTTGAGGGCTCTGCGCCATTCTTCCTATCAAATGTGCAATAGGTTATGGTTCCATCAATATATCTTACTAAGAAGGGGGGCAGGAGGGACTAAATGCTTCATCTTGTCTTTACAATGCAATTACAATATACAATAAAATGGGACACGGACAAGATGAAAAGACAAGGAAAATTAAACAAGAGAGGAAAAAAAAGCATTGAATCATGTTAAATAAAAATCAACCCAAAAGCTTAAATTTGAGTAAATTTAATTATATCAATCAACGCTCCCTTTGTAAACTTTGAAATTTGAAAAGCATTGAAAATCAATATTCATTGGAAAGGAAATGACTTCACAATGGATCACCTAGAAGTTTGAGATGGTATGTTGAGGTAAATTTAATTACATCGATCAAGAAAAGATATTTATAAATCTTGACAACAAAAATTCCAAATAAATTGAAGTTGGGAATATAAATGACAGGATTTCCCACATAAACCTGGTACTAAACAGAGAAGTCAAATAAATTTATAAAATGCACTCTTCATAGATTGCTATACTGATTAGAAAAAGAAAGAGAACAGATTAAATGATGTGGATGCAAACTACGAAAAATAAAAGGACAACCATAATAACAAAAAGATCTGGTGTATAATTTACAATATTCTGAGGCACAAGAGAGTAAATATTCTTACCAGGTTAAAGTATCCTTGTTTTTCAGATTTCATTTTCCTGGAATGTGCAATCCATTAGTTTCTAGGCAATGTGGTCACATACACAAATAAATTGAGCTATCATGTTAATCCAAGTACAACTTACCAAGCAAGCATCAAGATCCTTACATCAGTGTGATTCACTTCCATGTCTGAACAAAGAGTTTCAATTCCTTCTGGGCTGTTAGAGAAATAGTCAGTGCAACATACCTGACGGGTGTTATCCATACGTATTCAAAAGTCTCCTTAAATATAAGAAAAATAACCAAATTGATATTGAAAGAAGATATTTTTTGTCCATGAGGGTCCAGACTGGTTTACACACACCTCGACTATTCTCAAGGGACAAACCCTACAATATTTGAATGTCAAGGAAACCCATGGTAAATTAATTTTTTGGTAGGTGGCCACCATGGATTGAATCCATAACCTTTTGGCAAAGCCAACCCATAATGGTTATAACATGGATGAGAAGTTTTGAATTTGATGTGCATGATAATATTTTTTTTAACAATAAACAAACTTTTCATTGAGGAAACGAAAAGAGACTAAGCATGAGACATCGACCACAAAAAGAAAAGAAAAAACGTTCATTATTTGAATGCTGCTATGAATTTAAACAGCAAACTGTCGAATGAGTAAAATATAGCTATAACGCAAAGCTAACCGTCAGCTCTGAAAATTGAGCTATTTCAATGACTAAGAGTTGACTTACTCGTCATTTCAAAAAAAGAAAAAGAAAAAAAAAGAGAGTCTACTTACTCGATCAAACCAGAAGAGCCATTGGCATATGAGTAAAATAGGCTATCGATCCGTTCCAACTCTTTTGTGCTTGCTTTACTTGAGGCTGAAAAAATTGAGAATGTCAAGATCATGAAAATTGAGAAACACTGTTATCAAAAAAAATCATTCAAACATGGTTGTACATGACAAATGATTACAAATAAAACGGTTTATGCAATAAGGCTGAACAAATAAAAAGTTCATTACTCAAATAAATTTGAGCTTTTATAAAAACAATGAATAACAGTTGTTTGCGTGTAAGGATTCGTTTTCTTTCAATTTATAAACTCCACAACTCCTACTTTTCAATAATGTCGACTCACTCCATCTCATCTCGGATTAGCTCTTACTGTTGCTCAATTACAAGTACAAAACAATCTTGTTATAGTAAGCTGAAAATTTCAAAATTTGAAAGCCAGAACACAATTAGCTAAATCCTAGTGCTAGTCATCCCACTGAAATCTCACTCTATTCAAAGACTAACAAAATCATTAACATAGCTCTAAGCAGCAACATCGAAAACACAAAATTCTCCTTGAACGTAGGCGTCGGAGATAGTAATTAATCAAAATTAAACCAAGCTCATGACCGCAGCACAAAATTAACCATAATAATACAAAATACGATAACCGATTTCTACGGCGATGATTACAGGTAGAAGAACTCAATTGTGGAAAAAAAAAAACAAAAAATCAAATACCTGAACGAAAGAGATCCACGGCGGAAGAATTAACGGAAGTAGAATTGGTTTGACCAGTTTTCCTTGTAGAAGAGCGCCGCATCTTCTTCTTCTTCCTCAGCAATTCGATTGCAAATCGAGGAGATAAGAAGAGAAAGCAAAGAATAAGATTGATATTCGTCGCACCAATTGAAGAACAGAAAGAAAAATAGTACGAACAATACTGCGGCCTTATTCCTATTATAATATCGTTTTTCTTTTCCTTTTTTTTCTTTCTAATAAATTAAGGAAAAAATATATTTTAAGAAATTGTAGCGAATAATCTATTTTGACAAAATATTTATAATCATAGATAAAACCAATGGTAAATTATAAATTTGTTCTTATGTTTAAAAAAAAAATTAAAAAATAAAAATCTACTATATCTAGTACATATAATTTAAAAATTATAATTGATTTCTTGAAATTTGATAAAATTTAAAAAATAATAGTTTTCGTTTGTAAAATTATGATAGTGAAAAATAAGTAATTGATGACTGCTCTCAAATAAATTAAGAGTCAAATATTAATTTTCATGATTGAACTCGTGACCGCTATAATTAAATTAACGTCAAACAATGAAATCATTGTGCCACACACCCGAACGTTTTCTCACCATTTTTATTGAGTAATAGTGCGTCCAATTTGCATTCTTCACCTTCGATGTATATATTTAATTGTTTTTTTTTTTGTTTTTTTTATTCATTTGGAATTCGTGGGTGTTCTTTTTTTTTTTGTACAAATTAGTGGGAGGGGACCACAAGTCCTACATAGAGGGCACTACCGCTCTCTAAAAAATTCGTGGGTGTCTCCTCCATTGTTATAATAAAGTGGATCAAATAAGTAGGCCACTATTTTATTATTTTTTTCTTTTGAGGTTACAATGTCGAGGATGGAGACTCAAATTGAGAATCAAGTAAATACTAATACATCTCTAATGATGGTTGGACTATGCTTGCTTTGACCTCTCAAATTTTCTATGATTATTTATTGTTGACTCCGTTTTTTATGTATTGATTCATGTTTTATTTATAGCAATAAAAACATAGTGTATTTTTTTATTGCGTAGGTAATTGAGAAATTTTAACTATCGCCTCGTAGTCGTGTATATATTCAAATATTAACTAAATTAGGTTTACTTTGTATAAATATTGTACTTAATTAATACTATATATCTATTTATTGGTATTTATTTAAACATTTGTGTATTAATAAAGCTGATTTTAAGTTATATTATTGTTTAAATAATATTATATTTTTTATATTTTATGCAAATGTTTGCATTATTATTTTTAGGTTAAAACCTTAGCGATTAAATTTTTCACACTAATTATCTCAATTGATGCTTTTGAAAAAAAAATAAAAAATATTATTAATATTAAATTTATTACAAATACTAACTTTAAGCAAGCATAGGTTTATTTTTGAAAGATATAATCGAACCTTAAACTAAATCTCAAACTTATAAAAAAAAAAAAAAATATATATATATATATATTCTCTAAATTTTAAAAATGTCCTTCAATTTTATCTTTGATTATATTGAAATTTTTAACAATATATAACAAGCTTTGATTAATATTAATATAAATTTATTACAAAATTTTATTTTAAGTTTTTTTTCTTCAAAATTTAGAGATTAATATTATACTTTTAAAAGTAAGTGAACTTAAATCGAACAAAACAAAAAATTATAGAATTAAATTTCTCATATCAAAATGAAACAGAAATTGAGAGGCCAAAATAATATTTAAATTAAAAAAACACACACACACACAGAGAGCCCTAAGTCGTTCCCCACGCTTTCTTTCCATTTTTCACGCCGTCTCCTCCTCTGTTTCGGCAGCCGTGTGTCGCCGCCGACTCTCTCCGATTCACTACCGTTGTTTTTATTCAGCTCGTAACGCCGCAGCCTCCACTCTAGCAGTTTTGTATTGAATTACTACTCCATTGTTGTTACTGGTATTCTCACAATCTTCATCTGTTTTCTTTCTACCTCGAAAATCACAAATTATAGCTTCTCCAATGAAAGAATGGAGGAATTGTCTGATTTATTTTTCTTTAATAACAATCGCCGAATAGCCACGAAAATAGAGACATCATGGCGGCAAATTGAAATGGTTTGTGTTTGACTGTTATGATTATCTCATTCTCTTTTAATCCGATTGATTGATTGATTGATCGATCAAAGTGAGTGAAAGGTAGGGTACCCATAAAGCTTATAAAACTCTCACGAACTCTCAGCTGCACGTTATTCTGTAGATAGTCACACACACTCGGCTACTCTACTACAATGCTCTTGCTTATTTCTGCATTTCCCACGACGTTGCACTTTTCTTCTCTTCTGCCCCTTGTTATGTTCTTCTCTTTTGTTGGCTAATTGAGGGGTTTTTTTTTTGTTACTTTTATGGCCATGACCATCTAGACCAACTTAGATATAACTCGACTATTTAGACAACAATCTATCTTACTGCCTTTGGTTGTCTAGAAAATTGTCATAAATCAATTACTAGTTAATAACCTCTTATGATAGTCATGATAGATGAATCATAATTGAATCCACACCCTTTCAAAGATTATAGTTTAACTACATTCATGTCTCATTGGATTTCTTCTTTTTTTTCTTTTTCTTTTTTAATTATGATTGGATCGACCTTATCTAAATTTTTATTCATCAATGAAAGTTAAATGTTTCATTTCCTATAAAAGAACCTCTTAGTCCCCAAGGCGTATTTAACCACTAGACCAACCTATAATGGTCGCGAGAAGAAGTCCCTATATATAGAGGAAGACCAAAAGGATGGAGAAGAGATTTGTGAATCACGAAGTTGAATAGTTAGGTAAGTCTAGTGGGCTTTTTTCATGATTCATTTCACACACTCCAATGATTATTATTACCAATACACAATTACTTCATAGTCTTAAAACTTATTCAGAATACAAAAGGTTTAGTATTGATTATTGAAACACGAATGAAGGGAAAGTCAGGTTATCTTATAGCATTGAATAATAAATGATTAAATCTTGAACTTGTAAGGTAATCCGCACTTATAACCTCTCTCTTCTGTCTAATATTGTTAATTAGAAGAACTATATCACAACTTTCTTGCAGTTCTCTTGATGTGTGTTTTGATTATTGCAGATACCTCTGAATGTCTACATTTGCAAATTCCAACACAAATAAATCCTTCGAGGTAAGAAATCTTTGATTTTGCTTCATGTGTTGTAGATTTTGGAATTTGGCTCAATTTGTAAATCAGCTTGACGCCTAGTTTATGCCTGTTCTCAGGTTGCTCAACCTCCAAGTGATTCAGTATCCAGCCTTAGTTTTAGTCCGAAGGCTAATCATTTGGTTGCAACTTCATGGGATAATCAGGTTTTTTTCTCTCTTATTTCCTTATTTTTTGTGCTTTTACCTGCATATTCTGTACAGTTATGTGTATTGTCTATCTAATTTAGGGTTAACTTTTGTGAGAATCAGGTAAATTCTACTTGCTACTTTAATTTCTTCTTTGGACGTTGAATAAATTAGCTAAAAAAATGTCTAATCATATAGCATCTGGGGTTTGTTAATTTTTCTACAATTATATGTTAAATGGGTCATGCAGGTTCGTTGTTGGGAAATAGTGCTAAATGCGGGTAATGTTACCAGTACGCCTAAGGCTTCTATATCTCACGATCAACCGGTATACAACAATTTACAATTTTGTTTTTTTTTAGTTTAAATAGAATTTTGTTGCTGTAAAATTCAAACAGTGGCCAATTCTTCTTTCATGTTACTTTTGGCTTAGGTTTTATGCTCTGCATGGAAGGACGATGGAACAACTGTGTTTTCTGGAGGCTGTGACAAACAAGTTAAAATGTGGCCCTTATTATCAGGTGGTCAAGCCATGACTGTAGCCATGCATGACGCTCCCGTCAAGGAAGTTGCTTGGATTCCTGAGATGAGTCTATTGGTCTCTGGAAGCTTGGATAAAACACTAAAGTAACCACTTATCTGTTGATTCGTATTATTTTTTAATTAAATTAAACATGAGTTCTGTGTAGTTCATATATACTCTTCATTACAAGTATAACAGTTTTGTTGTAATGAATGTGTGTTTTGTTTTAAAATGAAATTAGCGCGAGTGTTCTACATGTTGAATTTTGTTAATTAATAATTTGTGAGGTTCATCTTTTATTGATGGAAGATGTTGAAAATAAGTGGATTCATAGCCATCATGGACGGGCCTAGCGATCATGAGGGGCTTAGGTAGTATTTTAAAAAGCCCAAAAGGCACGCCTCGGCCTAAAAAAGGCTCAATGCTCAATATTGGTCCCTCACCTTGAAAAGGCAAGGTGCGGATAGAAAAGAATGCAAAATGCATCTCACCTTTCATGAAGCCCTCATGTGCTTGAGGGCATTTTTTGTTCATTTAAAATCCAAGTAAAATGGTATTGTTTTACTCGTTTTTATCTATTTGTTTTTTAAATTTCAAACTCAATCGACAATTACTTCAAAGTTTTATATATAAAAAACAGTATCCACTTCTCTGTTCTCTCCAATTATCGTCAATAAAGGAGTGGATGAGGAAAAATATGTATTTAACCACCACAAGTTTGTTCTTTACGAGTTAGGATTTTTATTCTTAATTAATATTTTAATGTTTCATGTTTTTATGGCGTGACTGAAAAATCTATATTGAGAGCGATAAATATATGTTGTGTATGTATTATTTTTTATTTTTTGTTATGCATGGTGCTGCCTTGGAAAAAAAAAGCCCATGCCTATTGTGCGTCTTGTTCCTTAGGCTTGAAAGCATTGTGGTGCCTTTGCACAATTTTAAAAACATTGGTCTTAGGAAACCAAAATGTTATAAGTTCAATTCATGGTGGACACCTATGTTAATTTTATATAGATTTCTTTGATATCGTAATGTTGAAAGGTTGGACGGTTTGTTCTATGAGAATATTTTAGATGCGCATAAGCTTACTCAGACATTCACAAGTATAAAAAAAACTAAGTGGGTTCAAGTCGATGCAATACTTAATTCTCTCACTGTCTTGGAAATTAGCATTTGCTCTTGGTTTGATATTTTGAAAGTTGCATCATGCAGTCCCCATTTAGATGAATAATTTCAAATGTTCTCGATGAAGAATTGTCCTTTTATGGTAGGGTACCGATGTTCTCTAATTATGATTAACAAAAGTTATGGGTTTTCCATCAATTTAGGTATTGGGATACTAGGCAGCAAAACCCAGTGCATACACAGCAGCTTCCTGATCGCTGTTATTCAATGTCAGTCAGATATCCTCTAATGGTAGTTGGTACTGCAGATAGAAATCTGATAGTATTTAACTTGCAAACTCCTCAGGTATTGTCTATTTATTTATTATTTTTTCTACCCTTCCTTCCTCTCTAATGTAATAGCTGAACTCGTGTATAATGTTCTGTAAGTTTCAGTTTTTGACATCTGCATATGGGGTTTACCTGTTTTCTTTTGAATGATAATTTTTTTATCTTTCATATTTCAAGTCGAATACTCTAATACTTCTAAATGGGCACAGAATGAATATAAGAGAATTGTTTCACCTTTGAAGTATCAAACAAGATGTGTAGCTGCATTTCCTGATCAGCAAGGTTTCTTGGTAACATTTTCACTCCTTGTATTCATTGGTTTAAATGTTTACTTTCTTTCTGGCATAAATATTAATATTTATATCTCGACTATACTTTAGTATTTACTACATCAAGGATCTTATTTCCTTTCTTTTAGATGATCTACATGAATGAGTAAAACTATTTGACTTATTAAGTTGATCATATAGTCAAATTGGATGATTTGATTTCATTAACCATTCCAGGTTGGTTCAATAGAGGGAAGGGTTGGTGTTCATCACCTTGACGAATCTTTGTCGAGTAAGAACTTCACTTTCAAGTGCCACAGGGATGGATCTGATATATATTCAGTCAACTCCTTGAACTTTCATCCGGTAAGTTCGGTGTATTAAGTTATTTATTTTGAAGCATTAAAGATTCCAAGAAATGGAAAAACCTTTTCACAAAATCCCAACATCTTTTTTTGCTAAAGGAACTTCGGAAGATCAGAGAATAAAGGCTTCTCCAGTTTTCTTTAGCACTGCATTTATCCTGATGTAAAAGCCTGAGTAGAGTAAGGACTGTGAATTTGAAGCCTGTCTTGTTCTCGTCTTTCCAAATATAGATTGGAAAGTAATCTTCTCTAGGACACGTGATACATATGTTACCTCCTTCAAGATAACAGAGACCTCCCATTTCCCTTGCTGTGGATTTAGTAAAAAAATTATATAGGTGCAGATCAAATTTTATATTTTTCTATTCTCCGACCAAGATGAATGCCATCATTTAGTTGCAAAAGAATACACGCTTCATTCACTTCCTCATCTCAAACATTTGAACCAGTGATGATCAATTCATCATGTATGGGCTGGGCTTGAGCTTGCACTTGCACTTGGCACTTGGCACTTGTACCCTCTGATTTTTTTAGTTTCAGTAAACCACTTAAAGTCTTCTTTTCGTGAATTCTAACTACCAAATTCTTGTTATTGCTCATTTTGCCAAAAGAGCAGTAGCTCAACAATATCAGTGAACATCGGAGGACCATGATGGGGTTCAAATCCCCCACTCCCAATTGTTTTAATCTCAAAAAAATTTGTGTCATTGTTCATTTTGCTCTCTAGAAAATCTTCAAAGCCATTTGGCTCTCTAGAAAATCTCCAAACCATTTGGCCAATAAAAACTTCATTCTTTTTGAATTTCCTAACTCCTGAACTGACATATGACTTCAGAAAGGCTTAGCAATTGTGTTCCAACAAACTGATTACTTGGCCTCTTCTCTTCATTTCCACGTTCAATTTTTTTCCATTTCAATATCCAACTTTCTAGGTATTTGGAAAATGGGCGTAAAATAGTAAGTAGTGGATTACAGCGTGTTAAAAATGCCCTCTCTTCGTACTCTCTGCTCTCTCACCGCTCTCTCTCTAGACCAAAAACCCATTGAACTCTGTCTGCTGATGTCTGAAAGATATCTCCGAAAACAAACCATGGGTTTACAACGCACGGCGCTAAAGATTGGCAGAAAACTCTACGACCCGGATATGCCATCTCAGATTTGACTGATAGAGGCCACCAAAGGCAGAAGTTTCACTTTGAAGATTGAAATGAATATTCAGGGATGGGCAATAGAAACGTTTAACCAGATTAATGTAACGCCCACTCAACCAAAATTTATGGGATTCTTACACTGGATAGAAATAGTGAACACCAGAAGAGGCTATTGTGGAGAAAATATGTTGGAAATGAATGCGATGGATATCCTTGTTCCAGATATTTTTTTGAATTTACCCCCCAAGGCATCTTCAACCATGGATAAGGAAGAGACCCATACTTTCAATTTGAACTACGATAGGGTGGTTATTTTCTGAATTTAATTGATTATCTGCTACCAATAATCTTGTTATTTACTAAACTTCAATCTCTTTCAGGTGCATCACACTTTTGCAACTGCAGGATCTGATGGTACTTTTAATTTCTGGGACAAGGATAGCAAACAGAGGCTGAAGGTGCATTCAGATCCTTATTAGATTTCTAACTGCACAAGCCTCAGTCTTCTTCAAGATTTATAAAATAACTTGGGGGGCTACATGGGAACTATGTTTATAAAATATAAACAACTGTCTGAGTAGACTTAATTGCCAGTTAGCTTTTTGACCAGAGACAAGTGTGTTAATATATGACAAGAAGACAAATAGAGCCAAAAACTGAGGAACTTAATATGCACCGTTGTACTTGAATTATATGAAACTATGTTTTGAATTCTATTTTGGAGGTTGGCAAATGTTGGAGGTACTGCTGCAAGAATAGAGACCTATTATAACAGGAGAGCAAGAAAAGAATAAAGGAAAAAAAGTCTGCTAAAACATGTCTTTTATAACTTCTTTTATTTGCACAATCAGTTCCTTTTATTATAAAAACTTTAACTGGAAAATGATCTTGCTTCTATTCCTGAGCACGGAGCACTGGAAAATTTATATCTCACGCTCACTTAAATTTTTCTTTGTAAATGATACTCTTCTATATCAGGTATACTGGTTTTTTCTTTCTGGAAAATGTTTAGAGGTTTTTTCTTGACGAATATTATCTTTTTTGCTTTTCAGGCCATGCCACGGTGTAGTCAGCCCATAACTAGCAGCTCTTTCAACCAGGATGGTTCCATATTTGCCTATTCAGTATGTATCATCTTGTTTTTTCCCTTGTCGCTGATGCTTTACTTGCTTTAATTTTACCACCATCTACCCCTCAAAGGTAACACAATCACTTATCATAAATGTGTATAATATGCTTTTCACTCGGGGTATATTAGTTATTTAGATAATTGAATTATTATAAATTGAATCAATGGTAATGTGTTTCGATAGGATCTTATGTAACTCTTCATTCATCAATAATAAGTCGTTTTCTATAAAAAGAAATTGAATCAATGGATTATGAGTTTAAAATGGAGTAGATTTATTTCTAAATAGTTAAAAAATTGGGAGTAGGAAAGGGTTCTTGAGCCTTGAATTTCTTCATTATCCTGTAAACCTTTTCTATATTCCACTACGATCTTTCTTTCCATTTGTTTCTGATTAGCCTTGGTTGCTAATTGCTTTCAGGCCCCACTGTGAGAAAGTTGTACCAATTTCCTGGTGTGTCATGTTTGTTTTGTCATACATCTGATATAGTCGTAGGGTCGTACCCCTTTTGCCGTTCAGACTAAAATTGAGGCTTAAAAGTCCAATGATTGCCACCTACCTAGTATTCAGGTTACCGTTCTTGGAATTTAATTTCCTATAAATTTTTTTGACAACCAAATATGGTAGGGTTAAGCCATTGTTTTGTGAGAACAATTATTCAATGGCTTTAAAGTCTGGAACGAAAAGCTTACATAGAGTATGGGCAAGTTATACCAACTGTCTTGACATGTCATTTTCGTTTTATTGTCCGTATAATATTAATATGGTAACCCTTTTAGTGATAGCTAATGCTGGTTGGTTATTTTGGTTTGACGCTACCCATTCAAGAAGAAGCAAGCCACGTTTGAGTTAAATGAAAGTTTTCTTTGGTTTTTGGACAGTGAAGTTAGACTAAGCTCACGAGCATGTTATCTTAGGTTGGAACAAGCTAAAAGAAACCCCTTCTTACATCCTCATGTCCGAACTTGTAGGAATCTTTTTGTTCATATATTATTTAATTTTAAAATCAAGGTTTAAAATTCATTGAAAAACTTTCTCTAGGGTGAGCAAGTAATACCTACAACTTGTTTTGTTATATGTATGATGCGGCAGTATTCCTCGAGACTGAAATCTCGTGCTAGCGAACTGCGTATTCCCAAAAAGTAGTTATTATTTAAGTAAGTTGTATACACATGGGCATGTGGGGTTTCCAAAGGGTGGCACAGTGGTTGAAGGCTTGGGCTTTGAAGATGTGCTTCTTCAAAGTCCTAGCTTCGAGACTATCCGTAACATTAATTTGTAGACACCTCCCATATCTCTATTCCTTTGATGTTTTCCCATGCCTAGCCTAGAAAATGGCGTGGTTACTCCGAATATATTGGAGCGAAGTTTCGATTTCCTGATTTCAGAAAAAAAAACATTGACATGCGGGGGATTTTGTATAGGCGTGCTACGATTGGAGTAAAGGGGCAGAAAACCACAACCCAGCAACAGCAAAGACTAGCATTTACTTTCACTTACCTCAGGTACTTTTTTTTGGTGTGGGCGACTGATCATTTCCATACTTATTTAGAATGTTCTTGCAAACTGAGAATTTTACCTTTTGAATGTGCAGGAGTCTGAGGTTAAAGGAAAACCTCGGGCTACAGGCAGTGGACGAAAGTAGTCGAAGTTAGTAGTCGTCGTAAACGCGTCGAGTGGTTGGTTTCTTTTCTTCCCTTTGGAATCTCAATAATAGGTTTAAACTGGGCGGCACTAATTTTTATTTACAATTTAGAACGTGCACATATTTTTTTTGTATGATTGGAAATACTGAGCATTCAGATAAATGAGAGACTTACAATTGTGTTTTCCTTGATTTGTATTTATCCTTGGAATCTAGGTGTATTTGTGCCCATTTTTGTAAACGGTCCCACCGTTTATCGTTGTTTTGTATATTTGTTTATCTAAGTATACGTGTTTATTTATCTAATTTTTTAATATTAATTGACTCAATTTTTAAAAAGATTTGTTGGGAATAATTATTTTATTTATACGATGAATAATTTTTATTAAATAAAATTCGAAAACAGACTCGTGCTTGTTTGAAATAGTATCAATTTTGCCTACCATTTAAGTAATTCGATTTTTATTGATTAGATAAGTTGATTTTAAAATGAAAAGTATTATTTAAATAGAAGTTTGAATATTTATTCAATCATCCCAAATTAAAATTATATTAATATATTTTTTTTTTTTAGTATTTAACTGTTTTTAATATACAAAATATGCCAAATAATAGTTAAAAAAAAACAAAATAAAGGTTAAATGTATTCAATTACTTATATATGTTAAACTATTTTGTTAATTATTTGTAATTTTTTGTAATCTCTATATCTAAAATTATTTGAAAAATGGAAGGAAAAAAAAAAAAAAAATCTTATTTCCATTATAATTATGTGCTGTAAACACTATTTTATCATAATTTTTATTTTAATAAAAGTACTCCGAACGTCTAAAAAGTGTCTCAAACATGTTCTAATATATTGATTTGAATAATAATTATTGAAATTTAGCATTTTTTAGGTTGTGACCATGTTCAGCATTGAACTAATTATAAAATTATAATAAATTATAAATTTGGTTACATTGATAGATTTATTCTCTCATTTTAATTGAAGTAGTTGTAATATTATTATTTAGATGAATGAGAGATTCGAACTTCTGTGTTCTTGTTGCAAGTCTTCATATTAGTATTAATGAATGAGTATAGATTTTTTTTTAAATGGATTTAAAAACTGTAGTTTAATTTCTATGATTTTAAAATTTTAAAATTTAGTTTAATGATATTTAAAATTGAAATTCAGTTTCTATGGTGGGCGAAACTTAAAAATAGTAGTTCTATTCTATATAGTATCAATAATCACAATCACATATCTAAATCTAAATTTTGAAATTATAGCTTAAAAATTAGCTTTTGAATACTCTGTTTTTGTTTATGAAATTTGGTTTAGAATTCACATACTTTCTTAAGTGGAGATTAAATCGTACGTAGAGAATTTGAGTAAATACAAACTTAAATTTCAAAAACTAAAAATAAAAAATCAAATGATTATCAAACACACCTTAAATTTTTGACTTGATTAGTTAGTGACTTAAATGATTTGAATTTGGATTTTTTTTTTTGAAGGTGTAAATATTTATTAAATAGTTTCTTTTTCAATTATGGTATGATAAAGAATTTTGTGAAAATATTTGATTTTGAAGACCTTGATGATGTTCATGTTTCCTCTAAAACGAGTTTTGGAGAACTTAGGGTGATAAGATCGTCAAATTCTCTATTTAAAATTTCATATAAGAATTTTATCGGTTAGAATAAGTTTGATGCGATGGAAAGCGTTGGGAAGCAAAAGTAGGAGATCTCTTTTCATGTTTGGTCCACCAACTTCTATCATATTAATCGTTAATTTGTTATTATTTTGCTTCATTTATCCATTTTTCCTTCCTTTTCCGTCGAACCTAAACACGTAAGATCCCAATGAAAACTAATCAGAACTCTATACCAAGGAGTTGCCATAGTAACTCAAGAGGAGCATTGGTGGCCGTTCTAGAAATTTGGGGTGTTTTCGATGTTTTTATAGAAAAAAAGTAAGGTTAAAATATCATTTTGGTCCCTCACGTTTTATGTTTATTTCATTTCGGTCTCTAAACTTTCAAATGTTCAATTTTAGTTCCTTAATTTTGAGATTTGTTCAAATTGAGTCTCTAACTTTTAAATTCCATTTTTAGTCCTTTAACTATCTATTAAGTTAAAAAAATGGTCCTCCTATTCTAAAAGAATTATTTCTCCCTACACCAATTTATTTCTCTCTCCTCCACCTCTCTCACACTTCTCCCATCCTCCTCTGTTTCTGCCACTAAAATTAATGAACAAAATTTAGCATTTAAAAAACAGGGATTTATGACAATACCATGAATTTTTGGGTATGGATTTGAAAATATTTATTTTGAAATTGGGTGAGAATAATAACAGTGGGTTAGTTAATGTAGAAAAATATAATTTATTGATTCAGGTTTCTTAGTTATGCCATTAATACGTTTATGATTCTTCTAACCCTCTCAAATTCACCATTCACTCAAATTTTCATTTATCTCACAAACGATCTTCATAGGTATATTGAAGCTTTCGATTTATGAGTTTCTATTTATTGGATTGTTTACCTAAAAGCTCTCTCAATTTTAAACAAATGAGATTAAAAAAAAATGAAACATGGATGAGAAAGAAAGAGTTTGGTGTGGAAGAAACCTTTTTTAAGAGTGTAAGAACTATTTTTAAACTTAATTAGTAGTTAAAGGATTAAAAGTTGACAATCTAAAGTCGAGGACTAAATTTGAACAAATTTCAAAGTTGAAGGACTAAAATTAAACAATTAAATGTTAACAAAAATGGAACAAATATAAAACTTGAGTGACCAAACTAGTAGTTGAACCAAAAGTAACTGTACTAAGGAATTTAATATTTTTGTATAAAAAAAGTTAATATTTTTTTTTTTTTAAGACGAAGGACATTTAAAACTTTTAAAGTTAAAAGGAGTGTTTTTGAAACAAAACTTTAGCTGAAGCGTGGTGGACCCATAACCCACGATTCGCAAAAAATTGAATTAGAGGAAGGAAAGTAATACGTTTTTAATTATTAATTAGCAAGACTAATTCATTCTAGTCTTGAACATTTTGAGAGGTTAAAGATTTCTAGATAGCATTATAATAGTGATTTGTAATCCATATCATATGTAGAAGTTTTCTGCTTTATAGACTGTCATCCAGGTACAAATGCTCAAAGTCAAAAGATAGTAAAAAACTGTTATGGTTGACATAGTAGATAGCAGCTGCTAGTAACTTTAATTCAAAAGAGATGATTCAGATCTTTAGATGGTGTGATGGAATCATGGAGACCGAGATGGAGTTGTGAAGGGCGATTCAGGTGGCAGTGGCACCAATGGCTCATTGAACCCAGTATCTGGTGCTGGTGGTGCAGACACAAAGGGAAATGGATCCTGTGGAATATCTGGAACTTCAGGAACCAGGGGAGGTGGAAAAAAGCTAATGGGAGGAGTCGTGAAAGGCGGTGGTTCGGTCGGGATTGATACCAGTGGTGGAGGAAATATAGGAATGAATGGTGGCAGATCAGCAACCAGCGGAGGTGAGAACGTTTCGAAAGGTGTTGGAGTAGAAAACAGTGGTGGCGGTGAAGGAACGAGAGGTGGTGGAAACCAGGCAAAAGGTGTTGGAGTAGATAACAATGGTGGAGGTGGTGAAGGAACCAAAGGTGGTGGTACCCTTTCTGACGGGGTTGTTGGAGTAGCAAGTAACGGCGGTGGTGGTGATGGAACCAAGGGAGATGGGGGAGAAGGAGATCGAGTTTCGGGTGTCGGCGATGGTGTTTCGAGAAAAGGAGGGGGAGAGGGAACTAAGGGAGGTAGAGGAGGTGTTGAGGGTGACAAAAATGGGTTATCTGAAGGGTATGTTGGGAAAGGCCACTGGCCACAGGATCCAAATAGGTATTGGTAAAATGGATCACAGTTAGATCTTCTTCTGCTTATGTTTCTGTTTCTGTTTCTGCTTCTGCTTCTGCTTCTCTTTTCTTCATCTTTCCACCTTTTTCTGTCGTGTTGATTTTGTTTGTGTTCAGTATCTGCTTCTACAAGTACTTGGGAAATCAGCAGCACCGCCACAAATGATGCTATCACTATGGTAAGCTTCATTTCAATTCTGATTCTTCTTCTGTCTTTATCTTTTAAATATTTTGGTGCTGTTATTTGTTCTGTGTACGGCTTATATAGACTGGTTTGTTCTGATCTTTTCGAGTAAATTACAAATGTAGTTCCTATGATTTTCAGAAAGTTAGAGTTCAGACCTTATGATTTAAAAATTTAGACTTTAGTTCCTACGGTTTGAAAAATTAGAATTTAGTTCCTAACGTTTGATAAAATTTAAAAAAATAGTCAGTCGTTAGTAATTGTTGGTGAATAAAATATGTAGAAACTAGTTATTTTTGTGTTTAATGATGAGAGTGTGAGTTAAGTAATTGATTGAATAAAAAAAATACATCTTTCATACCTCAAAAGCTACATATACGTGTTTAATTCACATACGATTTACGAATAACATGGATTAATATTTAGGTTTTATTAAACATTAAGGATTAAATTCTATTTTTTTCAAACTATAGAGACGAAATTTTATATTTCTCAAAACTACAGGGAGAAAATTCTGTATTTTTCCGTATTACAGAAATTAAATTTTATATTTCTCCGAACCATAGGAACTAATGTCTAATTTTTTAAACGATAGAGATTAAATTCTAATAAATAATCTTATTACATTTTGGTTATTTAAAGCTCTCCTAGTCAATTCATGATATCTACCATGGTTTATTTTGACTTGCATTGAAGTTTGCAATTATAATGTTATTTTTATAGCATTGATGCTTGACTTTTTTAGTTTCAAAGAGCAGAATTCTTATAATAGCTGGAAGGATTTGAATGCAGCCACAGTGGAAGTTAATAGACACAGCTCTCAATGCTGAGAGAAGGGTGGGAAGCAAGGACTAGCTACCTTCAAATTTTGACTTCCAATGCTAATTTATGTAAGTTGTCTATAAATTCCCCTCTCTCTCTCTCTCTGAGTAGTTGAAAGTTGCATGAAAATCTTCTGTTTCTCTCCCTCTGAGTAGGTGAAAGTTGAAGTCAAAAATTAAAAAAAAAAAAAAAAAAAAGACAATCTATATCTAACTCTTGGAAGGGGTTTGGATGCGGAATGGTAGACGGTTAGAAATTATTTTGAGTGATTTATGAATGAAACGTTATTTTGGGTGATTAGAAATCTGAGGTTTAGTAATAGCTCATTTGAATGTGATTATTTATAGATGAATTGCAGTTAATAGCTCGTTTGGATGATAACTTTTGTAAGGTGATATTAGATAATAGTTTGTTTTGATGTGATTATATATATTTTTTTGAATGTAATAACTTGAAAGTTAGTAGGTGCAAGGAAAGCCATTTCTTGTTTTTAGATGTTTGGTGACTTGAATTCTAAGATTTTGTTGTAAGTTTTCTCCATCATTTAATGATTTACCATCTAATTTATTAAAGTTTATACTGATATAAATAATCAGAGTTATGAAAAATGTTCTTTACCTGAAGAAAAATAAAGGCATGAAAATATGTCCAAGAAATATGCTATTTATTGTTTATTGGTATGGGGCTTAGGAGTGTTCATCGGTTGGTGTTAGTTTTCGGTGAAAATTGACACTGAACCAACCCTATCAATTTACTTGAAAATAAAATAAAATTGATCGATCGGTTAAGTCGGTGGGTCGGATAAATCGATTAATTGATTATAATTATTTTTTCTTTTTTTAATAGAAAAAACATATTCTACATACAAATTTTTATTAAAATTTTAAGAATTAATTAAAAAAAAATGAACATATCCAATACTTTTTGAAAACACATTTAAAATTAAGTCAACCTTACAATTAATTTAATAATAAATGTAGTTAATTAAATGAAAAAT
>JBBMEG010000022.1:13040641-13050746 GCA_037832605.1 Cyclanthera cordifolia
TATTTAAAAGTAATGATTAGTAATTATTGTAGTCAAAAACTTGTTTGGATTTAGTTTTTAAGAATATTTAGAATTAGCATTTAGAATGAAGATTTATTTTGAGTATTTAGAAGTAATGATTAATAATAATTGCAGTCAAAAATTTGTTTGGATGTAGTTTTTAAGAGTATTTAGAATGTGGATTTATTTTCAGTATTTAGAAGTAATGATCGCAAGTCTAAAGCTTTGGATGTAGTATTTTTTAGGAGTATTTACTAAATCTTACTTCTAAATGCTCAATCCAACATCACCTTAGTGGTCAAGAGTGCGTTAAATAAATAAGAAGTGATAGCAGTGAAGAGTGCCTTAAATAACTAAGAAATGATTGGTTCAGTTGGTTGTGGCCATTCTACAAAAAAAAAAAAAAAAAAGTTTTTAATGGTTTATTTGGCATCCAAATTTAAATGTTGTAGGATAGTATATCTTCTGAAAATAGTCAAAGTGCGTAATGTCGTAAACTAGCCAGAACCTTCACGGTTATAAAAAAAATGAAGAAGTTGATGATCTTCTAAGAAGCACGAACACTTCTATTTTGCTAACGTATCCATGTCGGACACCGACACTTCCGAAACTCTTCGGATACGTTTCGACACTCAAAATTCAGTCCTCTTTTATTATTATTATTTTTATTTTCAGACACTTCACGGACACACCTTGGACACTTCAAGGACACCCTATTTAAGACTTATTTGTTTCAAGTTGGTGGAGGCCTTCGACAACGACATCCACTGAAGATAGATGTACTAAAATGAAAAAAAAAATGGAAAAAAAGAAAAAAAAAAAATAGAGTGAAGAAAAAATGAGATAAATTTTAAAGTATTTTGAGATTTTTAAGGTAGGCTTATAAATTTTGATTTTTGTGCTTTTAGTATACATGTAAAGAATAATGAAATTTTGATCTTTATTGGATTTAAATGGACTCATATAACTAACTATGTGATTTAACTTCATATTCATCCTCATTTGAAATATTTTTCATAGTTAGTAAATTTTTTTTACTATTTTGAATTTTATATTTTAATAGTATATCATATAAAATTATAATAAATAACATGTCCTCGACGTGTCCGTATCCTACATTTTAAAATAATGACGTGTCTACGTGTCCATATCGTGTCGTGTCTATATCTTGTGTCCGTGTCCGTGCTTCTTAGATGATCTTAATGCTTTATCTTTTAAAATGTCTTTAGAATATGGGATGTGAATATACTAATTGGGCCGAGTTTTTGTAAGCTTCCTTGTGGAATGGTTTTTTTGTAATCTCTGGCTTCGTTGCCCAAACTATGTAGGTAGATAATCGTTTGTGCATTGGTGCAATTTTCATAACAATGCTTCCAAATATTCAACATTCTAGCTTTAAAAATTTGACTTGTTGTTCAACTTGAGAAGATATAAATTAGCTCTGTCACTGAAATTTGTGGATTCCGTAACTCTCTCCTTAATTTGTTCTTAATAAATTTTGCTTGCCATCTTGATGTTTGCTATTCTCTCTCTTTCTTCTTTTTTTTTTTCAAGTATCACCCTGATGTCAATAAAGAGCCTGGAGCAACTGAGAAGTTTAAAGAGATCAGTGCTGCCTATGAGGTATGGTTGAGGAAAAAACTTTAACCATAATGCATGTGGTGCATGTTTTCTGAACTTCTATTTCATGTACAACTTACAAGTCTATCTGAAATGTGTAATGAGTTATCTTCCCACCTTCTTTGGCGATATTTAAATATATGCATTTCACATTTGTTTTCTTTTGAGTTCAACAATTGTGGATGAAGGATTCGAATCCATGATTTTTGACCTCTTAGTCATGATCATATACTTATGCCGCTGAGCTATTGTTTTTGTTGGTAAATTTATGTGCATTTGTTGTCTCTTTCAAATATATTATATCATAAAGTTGGCTTCATCTTTTAGTGGCGGTCTTTCATATTTTCATACTTATAATATTGTTCTTTGAATCTTAAGTACAATGCTGTCAGGTTCTTTCAGATGATAAGAAGCGGGCTTTGTATGATCAATATGGAGAAGCTGGAGTTAAGAGTACAGTAGGGGGATCTAGTGCTTATACGGTATTGTTGATATTTTACATCATCTCTAATTTCCTTGGGAAATCGAGCTTCTTGCTTGATGCATTTTACATCAAGATATATTGGTGCTTATACAATATACTATTGTTGCAGACTAATCCATTTGATTTATTTGAGACATTCTTTGGATCAAGCATGGGTGGATTTGGCGGTATGGATCCAACTGGGTTTCGCACACGTCGTAGCAGTACTGTTACTAAGGGCGAAGACATACGGTGAGTTACAGAATGGAAAGTACTTGAAAATTACTATTTTTTGTACTATTTTTGGAGCAGTGTGATATTTCCTTCAATGTCTATGTTAGTCAGAGATTCAATTAACGAAATCTTACTTTCTTAGCTGCTGATTCCCATCTTTGTTATATATGTTACAAATTTTACATTGGAATATTTGTTATTAAATTTTAAGTAGACGTGTTGTGTTTATGCCATTATGGTTCTTCATGCTGAGAAAAACCTTAATTTCTTTTTTACATTGGAATATTTGTTATTAAATTTTAAGTTGACGTGTTGTGTTTATGCCATTATGGTTCTTCATGCTGAGAACCTTAATTTCTTTTTTTGATTTGTAATTCCTCTGTAATCAACGCTTAATGGTCAAATAAGAGATGTGCTTCTAGAGGTTATAAGCTCAATCTAGGGTGATCATCTATTTAGGAATTAATTTCTTACAAATTTCTTGGACAATCAAATATAGTAGGGTCAAGTGGTTGTCTTTGAAAATAGTCGAAGTGCGTGTAATTAAGCTTGGACACCCATGTATATATGAATTTCCAACTAAACAATTCTAGCAAAATGTTTGTAGCCAATGACTTTTCAACAACTTTTACATTTTTTTTAATAGAAAAAAAGAACATTAAAGATGATTTATAACGTATGGGTGACTAAATCAACTACAACTATAATCGATCACATGTGTCTTTTTTACTTTCTTAATCAGTAGAAATTATTTCTCTATAGTTCATTGTTAATTTAACTTATTAAATTGACCACTAAATGACTGCTCAATATTTTGAGTCCAGTTATGACATCAATCTAGGATTTTCGGAAGCCATATTTGGAACAGAGAAAGAATTTGAGCTGTCCCATCTGGAAACATGTGAAGTCTGCACAGGTACGGGATCAAAGGTAGGCTCCAAAATGAGGATATGCTCAACATGTGGAGGGAGAGGGCAAGTTATGAGAACCGAGCAAACACCTTTCGGCTTGTTTTCTCAGGTATTGGCTTCACTTTTTTTTTTTTTTGATAACTGTGACTGTCTGGGCAGCTTGTACGCACCTCAACTATTGTCACGGGACATACAGCCTAACCCTACAACATTTGGATGTCAAGAAAATCCGTAGAAATTAATTCCTAAGTTGGTGGCCACCATGGATTGAACCAATCACCTTAAACACCCTAAGACCCTTCTTGACCACTAGGTCACTCCATGGTGGTTCAAGTATTGGATTCACTGTTGCTTTAGAACTTGTCTTTTGGCTTCCCTATCAATCTTGCAGGCTGAGTTTGAAAAATCATTTTCATTCGATTTGCTGCATTAATTGTTCATATTTCAATCTTCTCTATTTTGAGATGAGAAGCTTTTGTTTCATTTAATTTTATTGGAATGCATATCTACCGTTAGCTATCAGGGATAGTTTTATATTTGATTTTGCTATATTACATCTTCTACTCTATTTTAAGACGAGAAGCTTTTGTTTCACTTAATTTGATTGAATGTGTATCAGGGATAATTTAACATTTGTTTTAAGGCGAATTGTTTTGGTCCAATACTCTTGTCAGGTTTCTGTATGTCCAAATTGTGGTGGTAATGGTGAGGTCATATCTGAATTCTGTCGGAAGTGTTCTGGTGAAGGACGCATCCGTGTTAAGAAAGCCATCAAGGTTAAAGTTCCTCCAGGAGTTAGTGCAGGCAGTATCCTAAGAGTGGCGGGAGAAGGCGACGGTGGACCCAAAGGGTATGAGTTTAAGTTGTTTTACTTTTAATTAGAATATTTTAAGGTAATGTGTGGTTTCTTTTTACCAGACACATATTTTGCCTCTATGTTTCTAATTCATTACCTTGCAAAGCACTAATCTGCCCACCCACGTATCCTTAATTATAATATTTGCATTGATATCTGCATATATTTACATGGCCTTGAGCTAACTTCACTTTGAGGAATGAGAATGGTCTGGCTTTCTTTCAAGGTTTTATTCTCAAGTTCTCATTAGTATTTCATTCATCTAACCGATCTTGCCTTTTTCTTTGCCAGGGGCCCACCAGGAGATCTATTTGTTTATCTTGATGTTGAAGAAATACCCGGAATTCAAAGAGATGGCATTAATCTTTATTCAACAGTAGCTATTAGTTATCTGGATGCCATTATGGGATCGGTTATCAAGGTGGACTATTACTAGTTTTATATTCTTCATACAAAATGATGTATGCATTTTGTTTTATTGTGCCATGTGAATTTAATCCACCCAAAAACTTAAGCCGAGAGGTTGAGATAAATTTCCAACTCTTCCTGCTCATGTTGTAGGCCGTAGGGTTTGAACATTTGAGAATGCTGATTAAGCGAAAATTAACATTAATTGAATGAAACGATTCGGTAGGAGTTTGAACCTAGGAGCTCTTGTTCTGATTCCATGTTAAATTATGTTGAATCAGCAATCAATCCTATCGGTTGAGATAAACTTAATTATATTAATCAAAAGGTTTAATAATATTTTGCAAGGTATCCGATTCTTTACTTAGCTAAAAAAAGAAATAATGACAATCCTGAATGAAATAAGACTAATGCACCACAAAATATCAGGAATCCTAGAACTAACCGAAATGCAAGAGACAATACTAAGGAAGTAATAGCTAAACTGAACTTTGCTTCCCAGAGATTTCGAGAGCTTCCGTATCCCTCCCATGAAGTCCTCAGACCTTCTTTTCAAAAGAATCCCCTCCCCAAAAACCTTCTTCTCCCTGCTTTTAAGCTTCCTTCCCCCTGGCTGCCTGGCTGGTCCCACCCCCAAGGATCCACTGTTATCTTCTGCTCCCCTCCCATTCTGCTGCCCTCTTTGCCCCTCCGAGTTTATGTACTGAGAATAGGGGTTGGGCTACACTGTCTCTTTCTTTCATACTCGCTCTCTTCTTGGACTACCTTACCCCCTTGTGCGCGTGTCACGTGTGTGAATTATTCTGAGTCTAACATATTCCAACTGTAAGTTTAATTCAACTCCAAAAATATTTGGATGGGTTATGGGCTTATGGCCACTGTTTGCAGTTTGGAACTGTGCAGCGTCCTTCTGCGAGCATGTACGAGGGACTAGATGCTCGTAATGCCTTAGATCTTTAGAAATTGATTATTTTCATTCAAGCATCACTATGTTATGAGCTTTTTCTTTGTTGTGTTTGATATACTTGCTAGAAATTATCTGGTTATAGCAGCCTTCATTTTGTAAGATTAACTAATGGTTAATAGCTTTGTCACGACAGAGATTCATTATCTGGTATATAAGTGAAGTAATGTCATGGGATTATATTTAACTCTTATCTTTTTATACGACCTAGAACAGGTAAAGACTGTTGAAGGAATGGCTGAACTTCAAATTCCACCTGGTACACAGCCGGGTGATGTTCTTGTTCTTGCAAAGAAGGGTGTTCCGAAACTGAATAAGCCATCTATTCGAGGCGACCACTTATTCACTATCAAAGTAACCATACCAAATCGTATTAGGTAAAAAGATTAATGCCATGCTGGAAGATAGAATTTTCTCAGATAATGTTTTTGACATTGGTTCTCACTTCTAAGTTGAAAACAAAAAATTCCTCTTGAGGGAGTAATAGAGAAGCCTCTCCCATTCAAACTTATAAACCAGTTCATTTGTTAAGCTGGGTAGAAGAATCTTCAGACTTTGATATAATAGATCTCATACACCACGGTCCCGTATGTAGGTTTTCCTGCTTCGAGTCTTGACTTTTGCAAAAATCGGGACGAGTGGCAACCATATCTATACTTACTAGGCTTTGCAACATAAATGTTGATTTAACATTGTAAATAATTTTTATTCTAATGTTTTTCTCATTCTCTTCATTTTTTTAGTAAGCATTAATTGTGCCGTTTTTGTTTACAGTGAAAAAGAGCGAGAATTGCTGGAAGAACTTGCTTCACTAATCAACACGGCTGAGACTGGAAGCCGTTTCAAAACTCGCCAAAAACCCCAACCACAACCAGCTAGTAAGCAAATATTCACTGAATTTCATGTATAATTATTAGAAGACGGCCAGGAGAATTTTCGACTGCCGACATAATTTTCTTACTATGTCGTCGCCTATAAATTTCTTTGGTTTGTTATCTAGTTAAAATTCCAGAATAAAGAAATTGCAAGGAAACCATCATAAGTACTAAATCTTTTTCCAATGGCTAATAGGCATTTCTCTTCCTAACATCTCGTTTTGCCTTACCTTTCCATAGAGTACAATGAGTGGAATTACTCATTAACATGTACATTTTCAAGATTGGAAAATTCTTACTTTGGATTTCATTTACAGATATTAGTACAGAAAGTGAGGTAAAAACAGTCGCCAAAAGTAGCGATGATGAGGACTCGAATGATCTATGGAAGAAAGTACAAGATTTTGCCGGGTATTCTCTCTTTTATGTGCTATCAGTTGTATCATTCTTCTTGACTATGATGATTATAACTAGGGAATCAGTTACCTCTACATTTAAACAAGCTGCCTCTTAAGGACTATTATCCTGCTGAAAGTCTGTCATTGGCGGTTCTGTCCTAGCAATGTTCTGAAATATTAATCGCATCTATTCCTCCCTTTTGGGTCGTTTCGTTGGATGGTTGGTTAGTTGGGAATGGACGCAGGCAAGTAAATTGTGCATTCATAATATTCCAAGTAAATTGTTCATAGTCATTTCCGATATTCGAGTTTTACGAGAAGGTCCGAAATGACATGGTGCTACTTTATTTTTTTGAGAATACATGGTTTTACTTAAGGTGTGAAGAACAAATGGCTTCCTACTTTTTTTTCATCATTTTTGCAAATATACTGCTAATTTCTGATCTTTGAAGTTCAAACTAACTTGTTCTGGGCACTATCTAAGAACTCATGGTAGTCTCTAAATTAAGTTTGGGGGAGATTCAATTCGTCGAGGCCCTTGATGGTATATTCTTCAACCAGTTGAGGGTTTTTTTTTTTTTTTAAGACTAACATCAATTGCGGTTGAGATTCAAACCCGTGACCTTGTGGTCCTTGGGCGTACACTGATGCCGCTGAGCGAGCATATAAGCATGACCAAGATAATTTAGCTGCCTATTCGATGAAGCATAGTTGAGGCTTCGAGAACTTTGCTTAACGACTCGACGAGCCACAAAGTATGTGCGATACTAGTATGGGACTTGAGTTCCCCTCTAAGGTTAGCCATGATGAGTGTTAGATCATGACGCCGCACGAGTCGAAGAGTGCAACCGTTATACTAAGCTCCAACTTTTCGGTTATCAAAAAATTTGATTTCTTTTCTTGGAAGAGTAAATTATTGGATATGAAATCTGGCCTCGAAGTATAGGGTAGCTCTAATTTCTCAATTATCAAAAAAAAAACTGTATTACAACTAAATTATAGAACATCCTGAAATCTTGTGCGCTATTCTTGAAATTATAGAACAACAAATATGGTTGCTAATTGCTGTTGCTTTTACTTGGAACTTGCAGGTCTGTAGCTAATGGAGCTCTAAAATGGCTGAAAGACAACCTTTAGCCTTATCTGTAGAATTCGGTTCGGTTGAAAGCGAACGATCCTTACGAGTTCTCGTTCGATCTCATCGGCTCTAGATTTTACTCGTACCCAATCGAAGACACCATCTGCCCATTTTCTTGAGTTTTTCTTCAGGCATCTTCCAGGGGTGACATTGTGTGTTTAGAGTGGATGTTCTTTACTTTGTTCATGTGAAGTTTTTTATGCGTCACTAGTTAATTGTAATGGTTAGAATTACATTTTCAGATTCATATTCATTTGTAACAATTCAAGGTATTGAAATCATGATTTTTTACTTTTTGAGGATCTGATTTTGGTCAAATATTTTCATAGGAAAGGAGATGAGACCAATTTGAAGTTGAAGCTCAGGTGTACTACAAGAAATCTGTAGGCGCTGTTTGATTGGTGGAATTAATGGGGGTGGCTGGAAATTAGCGGTCAATTGTCCCTTTGTGTGTGTGTCTATATATATATATATATATATATATATATATATATATTTTTTTTTTTTTTTTTTTTTCCCCTTAAATGGGCGATTGGGGAAGCAGTTGCACACTGCTACTGGTGCAACCGCAATGCGCCATGGAGTGTTTTTTTTTTTTTTTAATTATTATTATTTTGATTTTTTTCTTTTCCATCTTTCAGAAATTTCATTTTTGTTTTTTCAAAATTTAATTTCAATTTTATTTTTGTTCAAATTTTTGAATTTCTTTTTAATTTTATTTTATTTTTCAAAAGTTTTAATGTTTTAGTTGAGTTTTTTTTTTTTTAATTTCAGTTAATTCTGCAAAAATTTTTTTTTTTTAATTTTGTTTCTTTTTTTACACTTTCTATGATATAATTTAATTAAATGTCATAAATATAGCTATTTTTTTAATAATCATATCATATTATCTCAAAGTGGGGCTTAAGGGGAAAATTATTTTTAAACTGTTTTATTCTTAAAGTTACCGTTAGAATTACAAATTTATTATAAATTTTAAAATAAATAATGTTTCTAATGATTTAAAAATACATTAACGGACCTTTTATTTTTTTGTAATTGCATAAATGAAAAAAAAAATATTGGACTTTTAAAGCTTTTAATGATTAATGATTTGGAAGGTAAAACTATAAAACTACAAATGGAAATATAAAAGGTTTTTTAATATATTTTAAATACATTTTTTCTATAAAATTTTACTTTATTTTATTAGTTAGAATTTACAGTTGATGAAGAATGAATTCAAATGTCTTAGAATTTAAAGAGTTTCCGTAATTTTTCATTTCTACCTATAAAAAGAAGTTGTTTTATCATTTTCTTAACATTCATGTCTACATATTTTCTTATGATTTTTTTGCATTCAAATTCAAGTTAAATCATTTCGAGAGGTTATTGTTACATAATTTTTAGTTGTAACAAGATTTAGTTACGTTTTTTTCTTCTTCTCATTTTTTATATTTATAGAGTTTTCTTAATATTTATAGATTTCTTAGTATTACAGTTTATAGTGAAGAACAATATTTTTTAGTCGTTTTTATAAATGATGTGAGGTAATTATATATTTTGAACTATTTTGTTATAATGAGTTCTTATTATTTAAGATATACATTTTTTGATTAATTAATTATGTTTAATTATTTTATATTGATTTAATTATTAATTACTCTCCATCATTTTATATGATTAAATTTATACAAATAAAAGTAAAAAAGATTACTATTCGAGTTAGTTTACATTAACTTTCTTTTAATGAATTGTTAACTTTTTAATGTAAGAACTATCTCCTACAATTATATATAAATTTTTTTTTATACATTTCTTCATAAACATATGTTTTTCTCTTTTGCTTAAGTTTACATTTTTTCTCTATATAATACGACTGTGAATGTTTTTAATACTTTTTTTTTTTTTTTTTGCAACATTGTTTTTTTTGTAGGGATCTTTTGTTATAATGTTACTTGTGCACAAAATAAAGTTTAGTTTTAGGATAATAAAATTATTGTTTAAAGTTAAATGCATACATCTTTTATGATAAGTATATTGGCGAATTCTTGCAAATGTATTTAGCTTATTTATAGTAATAATATTGATAACATTTGTTACGAAAAAATATAAGAATTATGATCTATTCCAATTTTATATGTTACAGATGAATTTATTTATTGATCATTTTTCATTAAATTTATTATATATATATATATATATATATATATATATATATATATATATATATAATTTGTATAATTATTATTAGTTTAA
>JBBMEG010000022.1:13056151-13079409 GCA_037832605.1 Cyclanthera cordifolia
CCTTCTTTTTCTGCAATCCATTTTTTTATTTTCGCCGTTCCGAATCGAACTCGGGTAAGCGAAGAACAACGTCGTTAAATTCTCTGAAACCCCCAAATCGGAACCCTAGTTCAAACCCCTCACCAAATCCTTCAACAATTCGTATCCAGATTTCGAACAATCGGCGAAGATGGTGTTAGCACAGCTTGGAGGGAGCATTTCCCGTGCTCTCCAGCAGATGAGCAATGCGACGGTGATCGACGAGAAGGTTTTGAACGAATGTCTCAACGAGATCACACGCGCACTTCTTCAATCCGATGTCCAATTCAAGCTCGTCCGTGATATGCAGACAAATATCAAGAAAATTGTCAATCTCGATGACCTCGCTGCTGGTCATAATAAGCGCAAGATCATTCAACAAGTATGTTTTTTTGTGGTCTAATTTTCTCGTCATTAACGATTGATTTTTTTTTTTTTAGCTGTTTTTTTTAATGATTTGATGTTGTTAAGATAATTGATGAAGCTAAAGATCATTGTGGGAGTTGTAGCTGAATTTGGAAATAGTTTCTTTTTGCTATATCTAAGCGTTCAATGAATGTTGAAATTCACGTCCAAAGAGTTGATGTTCTACGAGAATCTCAGGCAAACGGAAAATCTTTCTGAGGGTAGTTAATTGGTTGATTTTTTTTTTTTTTTTTTTTTGTAGAATTTTATTAATATTACAGGTTTTGGTATTTGTATACTTTGGGGCAACTGTTTCTAATGTTAATTCAGCTTTCCATTTTTTCGAAGTTAAATAAAAGTGCTGTTGTATAGATATCTGGCGTTTATAACTCTAGGGTGGGTTAGTTCTTCCGGGGGCATCATTGTTCAGTGGGATTCTTGTGTTTCGTTCTACTTTAGCGATGGTCAGAGGCTGTTTCACCTTATCCATTTACTTCGGCTGCTTGGATGATTGGCATGTTTGAGTTTCTGGTGTTGATACCCTCGCCACCTACCGAATGAGAACCTACCGAATGAGATGCATTTTAGGATGAGTTGGTATTGTTTTGGTCTTTGTGGAAACTTTGGCATTTGGTTGGGGATTTCGTCTTAATAGCCTTTCTTTTATGAGGGAATAGAACCACGGCAACCACCAAGTCTTTGAAGTCTCTCGATAGTTTTATTGTAGATTGGTTCATATCCATCTGCAATGGGTCTTTCTCTTGGTGTAGTCTTTCTGTTCAATTTCGACGAGCTGTAGGGCAGACCTATTCTTGCTTTCTAGATGTTGGATGGATGTTCTTTAGAACGTTAAACAATCTTAAAATCCTTGATTAACTTCAGATCTTTGGTCTATCGCTTTCTGGACTTATTTCTGTGCTACCTTTTGGATGCTTAGATGAATAGAATGCTCTATCAAAAAGCTTATGAAAGAGAGGATTAATGAGTTAATCTCGAGAGTGTAACATTTTGATTAAAAATAGGAAACAAGTTGGGGACAGTAAAAGAAAAAGTGAAATGGATAAAAAGAAGGTGATTGCAGTACTTTTTTCTTTACACTGAGTAATTGTTTTTAGAACCAACCAAGGGTAATTTCCAACAGTTGGTATTTGTAGATGATATGTCCCTCATTGTTATTACGACTCTTTCTGATATTAAAACCATGGTGAACAACTCTACTTGTTTTGCCGCTCATTTCCCATATTATAACTCTGCGCGTGTTACACATCACATTTCTTTTGAAGAACATCCTTTAGGAATCACTGTACTAATCCATCTAATGCAACTCTTAACTCACCTGTTTTTTGGTTTACCTATTTTATGCAAATTGTTGAAGGTCGTAAGAGGTTTTCTTTTCTCTGTAGGCTGTATTTAATGAATTGTGCAAAATGCTGGATCCTGGGAAGCCTTCTTTTACACCAAAGAAAGGAAAAACAAGTGTTGTCATGTTTGTTGGTTTGCAAGGTATTTCAGCCGTATGTTTGTTGTCTTCAGTTTCTGTTCAATGATCCACTTAAATGTAGCATTCTGACATTTGGACTGATTAGGGTTGGTTGCTGCTATCATCATTAATCACTAGTTTAGTCTGACAAGATGAAATCTAGAGCTACTATTTGGAGTTTTTTTTTTTCTTTTTCTAATCATGATTGAGCATCTGAAATATTAAAATTGTTCATTTAGATTAAGGATTTTTTTCATTAGACATTCTTATTTAATTATATTACTCAATACATGAAATCTATTTTCCTTTTTACACTTTTCACTTTTTTACGTATATACTAATTAGTCTATACTATTTAAAACTTCTAAAATTCAGGGTCTGGGAAAACCACAACATGTACAAAGTATGCATATTATCATCAGAAGAAAGGCTGGAAGCCAGCTTTGGTGTGTGCAGATACGTTCAGAGCTGGTGCTTTTGATCAACTAAAGCAGAACGCAACCAAAGCAAAGATTCCTTTTTACGGAAGGTAGTACACATATAATATTGGGTTGACTATATTTCTATGATCATGGAATCATGGTTTTATTGAAAAGAATAGCAATTCCTATCTAAATTTTCCGTTTGCTTGACCCATAGCTAAAAAAATTACTTTCTTACTATTACTAGTTCATTCAAATATGAAATTCAATCCTGGAAATACAGGATCCTACTTTTTTGACTACCCAAGGCTTATATACATTTAGAAGTCAAGATATTTCTACAAGAGCAGGTGCTATATGTGAACAGTTAGCCAATCAGGATTTGCAACTTATTAAAGATCTTTAAAGATTTTGGGACTTAGTTTTTCTATTACATCATCGAGAATGAGATCTCTTATCATAGATTGGACTATGAGGAGGAAGAAGAGGGGTTCTTTGGTATAAATAATGTAGTAATCTTTTTTTATGTTCTTTTCCTCAATAGAACTTTTCTTGCTAAGTGGAAACTACTTTCTTCAGTTCTTGTATGAATTGATTCTTTTGTTTGAAAGTGTTGGCTATTTTTTTTCTTTTTTTTGCTTTCTTTCTTCTAGCATAGCATGTTTGTGATTGGGATAAGGGTAGGTGAGGTATGGAAGGAGGTATATTTCTAGTTTAAGATTATGGCGTCTCCTGGACCATAAAAATGTATATTCACATGTGTGCATTTTCTCATTTCTTTTCTTTTCTAGTTTTACTTATAAACATCAAAATTTTCTCTTTCTGCAATGTGCTTGATTTATTCAACATGGTGTTATTCAGTATTTGAATCATTCTTTGTTTCTCCCTCTTGTAGTTACATGGAGTCGGATCCTGTAAAAATTGCAGAGGAAGGTGTGGAGAGGTTCAAGAAAGAAAATTGTGATCTCATAATTGTGGATACCAGTGGACGTCACAAACAAGAAGCTGCTCTTTTTGAAGAAATGCGTCAAGTTTCGGAAGCAACGGTATTTTTCTTGTTATTATTTTATGGCTATTTGATAATGATGACGACTTGTTAAAATTCCTGATTTTTTTTTTTTAATTTTGAAATTTGGCTTTTCCAGAAACCAGATCTTGTTATATTTGTTATGGATAGCAGTATCGGTCAAGCAGCATTTGATCAGGCTCAAGCATTCAAACAAAGTGTTGCAGTTGGCGCTGTAATTGTGACCAAAATGGATGGTCACGCAAAGGGAGGTGGTGCTCTTAGTGCGTAAGTTTTCAGAGCTATTTCCCCTTTTTGGATGAAAACTCGTAAAAGTTCCGAAACTCCATGCAAATTTTTTTTCCAAACCTTTATTTTGCTTTGTAGTTTGTGATCCTTATGGAACATATCTGGTGAAGTGAAATCCTTCAAATTTATTGTTTGTTTAAATGTGCGTCAGGGTAGCTTAATCAAATTGATGTTAGGAAGATGTTCATGTCAAATTTTTTTTTTTAGACTTGTGGTTCTCTTTCTCCTGATTCATAGTTGTGCATTTTATTTCTATCAAGGAAAGATATCTGGATGAACAGTGAATCATTGAGCTAAATCTCCTACTTCCCTTTCTGCTCATGGTTGCAGCGTTGCAGCCACAAAGAGTCCAGTCATATTCATCGGAACAGGAGAACACATGGATGAGTTTGAAGTTTTTGATGTCAAACCATTTGTCAGCCGTCTTTTAGGTGCTTTGTCTATTGAATCTGAAACTTGTCTGCTTCTGTTGCCTAGTTTTTTCTGTTCATGAAGCAACTATGTTATTTATTTAGGTATGGGAGACTGGTCGGGATTCATGGATAAAATTCATGAAGTCGTGCCAATGGATCAGCAACCAGAGCTTTTGCAAAAGCTTTCAGAAGGAAATTTTACTTTGAGAATTATGTACGAGCAGTTTCAGAATTTGCTTAAGATGGGTCCTATTAGCCAGGTATTATTCATACACGATATAGTACATTGTTAATTTTATTAGTTGTGTTGAATCACGTTATATCACCTATCAACCTTTTACTGATGGATTAGAATAAATTTAATTATATCAACCAACCATTTGCTTCTCCCATATTTTTGGAGAAAAATTAGTTTAACTGTTTGAATTTCTAAGGTAAATTTGTGTCTATGACTTAAACGTTTAACTTCGGCAGAGTAAAAACTGTTTCTCAGGTTCTAAACTTAAACAGTACTGAGATTAATGGTATTGACGTAAATCATAGAAATACTGTCTGTTACTTGCAAATATGATACTTTGTAGGGGAAGGCACAAGTGTATTGTAACAGTGCTTAACCTAAGTTTATAATATAGGTTATAGCTACACATTTTTATTTGCAGACTTGTTTCTTCTGCAATTAACAGCAAATAAATTTTTAATCGCATATAAAATTCAAAATCTACGAGTAAGCTTAATTGTAAAATCTCTTGTCGTATCTCGTGGCCTTGCCTTGAGATGGGCGTAGGTGCCCCGGGTATGTAGTGGGACAAAGTTTTGATTCCCTTTTTTATCTAAAAAGAAAAAAAAAAGGGTATGGCGCAGATACAAGTGCTTGCTAGCTCAGTTCACTGGATAAACAAACTATCGAGATAGTGTTCTTATGGAATTTGAACTTTTAGTAGGCCTCCTCTGCATTGCTGTTCTTCTTTACATCAATGATTTCTTAAACAGACATAAGCATTGTTCTAAGAATTTGTCTTCTTAGGTATTTTCAATGCTTCCTGGGTTTAGTGCTGAATTGATGCCAAAAGGACGTGAAAAGGAAAGCCAGGCAAAACTAAAGCGCTACATGACCATGATGGACTCGATGACGGATGAAGGCAAGTCAAATTGATGTGCACTTCTCTTGTTTTTCTTCTTAAAAATACTCTGTACCCGTTGAATTTGTTGTTTGCAATCCTGATGCGTAGATATATGATTTTAACAGAATTGGATAGCTCAAATCCCAAGCTCATGAACGAGTCACGAATGATGCGAATAGCACGAGGTTCAGGTCGCCGTATTCAGGAAGTAATGGAGATGATGGAAGAGTACAAGCGGCTTGCCAAGGTATGGAGCAAGATGAAAGGGCTGAAGATCCCGAAGAAGGGCGAAATGAGTGCACTATCGCGAAATATGAACGCACAGCACATGAGCAAGGTCCTTCCTCCCCAGATTTTGAAGCAAATTGGTGGGATGGGTGGCCTACAGAGCTTGATGAAGCAAATGGGTTCCAACAAAGACATGATGGGGATGTTTGGAGGAGACAAGTAGAGCTTCGATTCGAAGTTCGAGTTTTATTATTCCGACAATTGGGTTGTCCTGCAGAACTTGTGGACCGATATTCAGCGTAGAGGAAGATGACGACAACCCTTTCTCCGGATTGATTAAGCCATCTAACAAATATGTATACTTCTAGCATGGTTGCATCCGCACAACAATTCGAGCTAAATATTTTTACCTCTTTTTTGACTAAGGAATTTCACCCTCCCACACCTCACCCCCCCCCCCCCCCCCGTACTTTTTCAAGTTGTTTAATATGTTATGAATGGAATAGCAATTTTATGTTTCTATTTCAACTAATATGTAGAGTTTAACATTTTGTGCTTCATTTGTCAAACTTGAAAGTTTTACTTATTTATCCCCATAGCTTTGTTTGGATTCTTCAGAATTTGGGAAGGAGGGACTTTGCTTGTGATGTTTTTTTGTTCTTGTGAAAAAAATGAAACCTAGTACATTTCTTTTTCTTTTCTACTTGTGAAATTCAATTTTGTTTATACAAAAACAATGGGTTTTAAAATATTGGAAGTTTATATGGATAATGGATCTTGTATAATTTTAAATGACCAATTGTACACCTTTTTTTTTTTTTGAGATACCTGTGTGTACTCATTTATTATTTGACCAATTGTAGGTGTGGAATAATTTTTTGACATACCTTAAAAGAATTGAGAGATTAGTTAAAGAGTAATGGGCATGTATCTCTGCATGTTTTGAGTTCTCCCTCCAACAAAAAATAATAATAATGTTTTTTTAATTAGTCAAATTTTCTTAAAAATATTTTTATTACAAAATAATAATATTAAGTGTTCAAGTTAACATTTTAAAAAATTTGGATTAACTATAAATATTTGTAATTAATAGAATAACAATCTCTTTAAGATTAAAAAAAAAAGCAATACATACAAACACTTTAAATGTGAGTGGTTATAACACACCTATTTCAAATTCGAGACTTATTTGTGACATTAATTTGTAGTCTTCATTCCTTTGATGTCTCAGTGTTTGACCTAGAGACGGGCATGGTTACCCCAAATATATTAGAGCAAAGCTTCGATTCAAAAAAAAAAAAAATCAAGGTTGCCAATGTTCAGTTTAATTACTAAAAATACCACAAACGTTTTTGTAACTAGTGTACCTAATGCCACTAGACATTTTTTGGCAATAACATATAAATTAAGAAATGTATGGGCCTCGCGATAACTTAATTAAGAGTTCTCGAGCCGGCAGAATATATAATTATGTTATGTTCATATTTGAGCTCTTAATATTGTGTCACATATTGTATTAGAACTTTATGAGTGTACTATAAAAACTTTCTTAATATTCCAACTCTAGTTGATCAACGTTTGTATTCAAAAAAAAAAAAGTTTTATCAACGTTTTTGTATCATCTTTATCTAACAAAATAGTTTTTTTTTTTTTTCTACCCGTAAATGTAGCGAACATACCGTTTGTAAACCATGTTAATCTTTGTGTTCGTCTTACTTTCTTTTATTGTTTTTCCTACTTATTGATTTTTTTTCATAATAAAAAGTCTTGAGAATTATAATATTAGATGGTTCAATTCTAGTTTCTATTAATCTATTAAAAGTTCTATAACTATTAATAGTTTCTGTTATAGTGATTAACCATCATGAGTTGATTTACACATGATTTAATGATTCAAGGAGTCTTGAGAATTCATGAGGTAATGACTGAAGTTCTTTTTCTTTTTTTTTGGATCAACATTTGGGAGTAAATAATCTCAAATTTGTAACTTCTTGATTACGAGGTCCGACTCTTTTTTATTATGAATTTATTTTCTTTAATAGCAATTTACCTATGAAATAAGCTTTTTGCATGTTTCTTTGATATAAAAGTTATAGAATCAAATGAAATCTCTCATAAGAATAGCCAAGGTGTGAATAAACAACAAGTTTGTGATATAACCGACAAAAAGAACCTACTGCTCAAGCTGACCTTTGAGACTTTATCACAAATTGCTCATTCAACTCTCAATCAACTATTAGATGTGAACTACATTAATCTTAGATCTAGACATTTACTAGTTTTACATTTGATTATCATTTTACCCCTAAACTTCAAAGGATGCTTGAATTTTGTGGTTGATGAGAGGGGAAGAGAGGAAGGGAAGAGGAGGAGGAAGAGGAAATGGAGTGATTTGGAGATATGAAATAATTGTTTGGGGATTGGTAGGTTGATTTTTTTTTTTTTTTTTTTTTTTGAGATTTGTGTTTAGACTAGAAGATGTTTATTTTAGATGAAATTTGATATAAAATTTGATTTGAGATTTTGATGAGATGTTGGAGAGAAGTTGGGAAGAGGTTGAGGAAGAGTTGGTGAGAGGTTGTGAATTATGATTATTAGAAGCAAAAAATAAGTTCAATTCCTCCTCTTCCTCCCCTCCCAGTTTCATTAAATTTTTTACTTCAAACTTAGTAACAATTGCAATTTCTCCATTTCTTCCATTCTTACTAATTAGCCCCTTAATTAAAAAAAAAAAAAGAGGTTTATATCTTTAAACACAGCTAGTTTAAATCTCTTAAGTAACTCTAACTAAGCAACATCAAGAAGTTCAAAGAAAATCTTGAAAAGCCTGATCAATTTGCCTAAACAGTAAACATGTACACAAAAAAGTGAAATGATGTTATGTACCAGTTAAAAGACAAACCTCTACTCAAATGTCTCTTCTCCATTTACACCTCCAAACTAATTGGAAGGATTTGTTTTGAGGCGAAGCTTGCTAAGTATATCATTGATTCCCTGTATCGCGATATCGTATCGCTCTTTCGATTTTCTCCCTTCTTCAACCACTTGCACAATGGATCTGTATAAGTGGTCATACCTGTGAATTTGGCTATTAATATCAATACCAGTGCAACTATAATCGAGTACGTAATTTCTTTTAACGTCTTTTCTCCATCGTGGAAGGATATACTGAGGCGGGATTTCCTCGATGCTGTTCTCGGTTAGAACTGATAATGTATGTCTGCATAAATATCCCTTTGAGTTGAACAAGCCACAACTGCACTGGACTTCCAAGTCAGATTCATTATATAAAACTTCAAAATCTCTTGCATCCCTCCTGCTTCCCTCCATTTCCACATGTTCCTTCACAATATATGTTACTAGTGGCCCCTCAGCATTTAACTTTCTTGTGCAAAAACAAGAATACATTCCCACCACCTCTCTCTCAAGTTTCTTGAATATCTCATTGGTATATAATTTGAAAAGCTGCACTTCAAAATAGCATCTTGATTTGAGCATGAAACTTGAATTTTTTGAATCTAAATCTGCCAAAGCTTCAAGCTGATGATGTGATTGCAGGGCTTGTTCATACTTCTCAAGGAATTCTCTTAAAGAAGTACCAACAGCCAAATGTTCTTGAAAGAAAGATGAAACAATATCACCCGATTGTATCCATAACACTCCAGCCAAAAATGTATCCTTCATGAATAATGGAACCCACCGTCTCCGATCTTCGTAAATCCCCCGGAGCCATTTATGATCTTTGAGTCCGTGCTGCTGGATCATACCCTCCCACTCTGCCTCAAATTGTTCTGGCTTCGAGGAGTTGTAAACTGCTCTACAAATTGCGGTTTTGATCACTTCATATTCAACCAAGCCTCCTAGCTTCTGTGGAACTTTTTCCATAATATCAGACAATGATATGCAGTGCGAAGCTCTGGGGAAGACGTCGGCAAGAGCAATTTGCAAAACTCCACATTGATCTGCAAGGATAACTTGTGGAGGTCGCCCTAGTACAGAGGTAAGCCATGCCCTAAACAACCATGTATATGATTCTACCGTCTCCATGGCAAGTAAACCACAACCAAATAATACGGACTGCCCGTGATGGTTTATGCCAATAATTGAGACCAATGGGACTTGATATTTGTTTACTAAACACGATGTGTCGATGTACACGACATCACCAAAATAAGTATATGCAGCCCTCGACCTCGAAGAAACCCAAAACAAATTCTTCAAAGATCCTTTCTCATTAAGATCCACAACATAAAAGAAATTTGAATCCATAAGTTGTGCTTGGCATAAAAATTCTTCAACAGCTAGAGCATCTCCTTCATTAAGCTTCAATTGATTAGAATGATCAGCACTACCTACAAATTCTCCTTCAACATCCGAGTATCCATCATGATCAGCATCGACAACGACCGTTCGAAACAACCGTACTTTTTGCACTTCTTCAGCACTATCTAGCTGCAAAAGTCTTTTAGTTCCAACACCCAGGTTCTTATGAGATTTATAAAATTTCCCACTAGTTGGGTTGATCAAGTGATTATGGTCAAGCTCAACTTCAATTATCCTCCACCTTTTGGTATCCATCAACCTAAACTTTATCATAGCAGGGCAACCAGTTCTCGTCTCTGGTCTCGGCCGATTCGCCTCACTCTTTTTCTTGAAACCTGCACTGCTACAGCTAAGTTTTCCTCTATACCTTTCCTTACTCCTCCTATACCATGTGTTACTAACTCGAACTCCAAATCCCTGTTGTTTTGCATAGCAACTGTAAAAGTAATACACATCTTCATAAGACTCAAACTCCATACCAACAGAAGGAGGAAGAGGATTTTCTCCTTGAAACATTCCAGTTTGATCAACATAATCTGCAAGTACAGAATCTCCTTCGACCACAAAATAATCCGCCTCCTCATCGCCCACTGGCTCAGTATTGAGCGAAACTTCATCCATCAACTCCAGATGGAAAATCAACGATTTCTATGTAAATTAAAAGATTCAGAAGAACAATAAATGCTAAAAAACACACACTTTATAGTTCGGTTTCGTTCGTCGTTAGGTTTAGATCCACAGAACTTGGAGAGTTTCGATCTGGATTTCGGTTTTCATGTCTCCAATCGTAGCTTCGTTGAATTTCATTTCGATAAGAACAGTAAAAGAACAAAAAGTAAAGATTGAGAAGTGTAATTCATCGATTTCAACCGCTCAGCCAAATGAAGAAGAAATCTAGAAATCGATTTACCTTCGAGGAGTGAACTTGTTAGCTATTTATTGCCTTCTCCATAGCTAAAAACTCATCTTCGTAGCGCCATTGCTGCTGCTACTTTTTCTTCTGTATTTTTTTTTTTTTTTTTTTTGCTACAGTTTTCATAATTTCGCTGTCTAATTATTCTCAAGAACTTCAAATTGACCTTTCCTGTTTTTTTTATGGATTTTTGCCGACGGAAAATTATATTCACTTTGAAACAAACAAATGAGTTTTTTCGGGTTTTCATTTTTTTTTTTTTTTTGAGGTTACTTAACATTAGTGGTAGACTTGAATCGTAGATCGAGTAAGTGGTGTCGCATTTATAATGTCAACTGAATTATATTAACTTTGACATAAATTTTAAAATTAGAGTTTAGTCATAAACCAAAAGTTTTTTTTTATAATATAAGAAACAAATGAGATTCCAATTTCAAGGAAACGACAAATTAAAATTGGCAAGATTCTCCCCGAAGTTTTCATTATGAAACATTATAATAAGATCACGTGATAATTTGAAGCTGGTTAGTTTAACTATACTCGTTAAATAAGAGATCAAATATTATATCTAATTGAGGTGTCGTACTTCAAATATTGTCATTTACCAAAAATCACCCACACTTGTTAAATTGTTAAAATTAAATGAATTTAAAAGTTTTTTTTTTAAACTTGAAAAAGTTACGCTTATCTTTAAAATGAGAGACGTCGAATAAATTGAGTATATATACATATGCATGTATATCTATATGAGTATCATAAAAGTTAGCAAATTATAAAGCACTAGAATTTTGACATGTAGTTTTATCATGAAAATAAAAACATTTAGCGCATAATTAGTTTGATGCGAAGAAAATGAAAGAGATCTCTATCTGCCGTTTGATCCACCAATATAATCTCATCAATCATTGATATGATATATTTACCATGCTAAATTTATCCAAATAAATAAGAACATGCAACACTTTCTTTACTGTTAAGTTACCACTTTCTTTCTCATTTCAGTTACAAACTACTTGGTAGAACATAAAAAATTTCTTTTTTTTATATCCGTGACTGTCTGGGCTAACTTGTACGCACCTCGACTAATGTCACGAGACATACTTTCTGACCCTATAACATTTGGATGTCAAAAAACCCGTAGAAAATTAATATATTTTTCTTTAATATCTTGAGTGTGAAGACCAAATTACGCACATATCGTTTATTCTCACATGACATACTCACAAGACATTCTGTCAGATCTTACGACATTTTGATTTCATAAAAATTCAAAGAAATTAGTTCTTAAATAGGTGGTCATCACGAATTAAACGCATTACTTCTGAGTTACTTAAAATCCTCTTAACCATTAACCACTCCATGAGATTAGGTGTGTAATTATTTTTAATATAGATTGGGTATGCGATCATCATAAACTATGTACAAACGGCTATGATACCATATTGATACGAATCAAATATATATAGATATGGAAAGATAATAAAAATGCCAAACAACTCAATTGTTTAAGCTACACTGGCCTTTCTTATCTTTGGATCATTCTCAAGTTTACTCAATTGTTTAAGCTACACTGGCCTTTCCTATCTTTGGATCATTCTCAAGTTTTATATTCATCAGTCACTCATTATCGTAATATACCCTACTCCTAATAGGACCAGTATTCTTTATCCTACTCACGATAGAATTAGACACTTTTTATCCTACTCTTAATAGGATTGCGCATTCCTGTCGAACTCCTTCCCACTAAAGAATTATACCATTTTGATGGTTTTTATTGAAGACTAGGTCAAGTGACACATACATAAATGAAGTAGCCAAGAACATTGGAAGCCTACCAAAGCACAGATATTCTGGTACAAAGAACAGCATATATGAAATTGAATCCACTTGAGAAGCTTTTTTTTTTTGTTTCTTTTCTATAAAAACTAAAAAAATAAGGTTCATGTACAAGCATAATTTTAGAAACAAAAAGCTAAAAAAACAAAATAATTATCTAACAGAATCTTTTTATCTTTGGACATAGTTATAACAGATGAAATATATGATGTACAGAAAAATGATAGATTACTTACAGGAATGGTATAGCCATTTTATTTATGCCTATTATCAGCAACAAGACGTACCTTATTCAAGGACTCCTTGAGTGCTTGCCAAGAAACCATATGATGATCTTGAGATGTCATGCCTTCTTGCACAACTTGAATTGCTTTTCTGTACAAGTGATCAAACCACTGAACTGGGTTTGTAATGTCTATATTATTGCAGCCGAGATAGGGAACATAAAAGCGCTTAAAATCCTTCCTCCATCGTGAAAGAATATACTGATATGGGATTTCATCTATGCCGTTGTAGCTTAGGATGAACAAAGCGTGTCGGCATAGATAGCCCTTGAAGTTGAAGCAGTTGCAAATGCATCGGACTTCTCCTCCTGCTTTATCGTACATAACCTCGTAAGCCCTTCCATCACGGGTAATCTCATCGCCTTCACGTTCTTTGACTACGAACGTCACAATGGGTCCACCACTTGTCTCGACTTGAGGAATGTTAAAACAAGAAGACATCATCACTGTTTCATCTTGGAATTTGATGAAGATCTTCTTTGTGTATAATTTAGCAAGCTGCAACTCGAAGAGACATCTTGACTTCAATATGGGGCTTGATTTAATGGACTCCAAGTCGTGGAGAGTTTCTATCTCTTGCTTTTTCTGAAGAACTATTTCGTATATGTCAAAAAATTCTTTCAGAGAAGTTTGCTGGTGAACAAATCCATGAAAATAAGGAATTATCCAGTCACCTTTCTGGCAATCATATATTCCAGCAAAGAATGTCTCTTTCGAGAAAACAGGTGCCCACCGCTCTCTCTCGTTGTACAAATTTTGAAGCCACTCATTATGTTTTAACCCAAAATGCTCGATCATATCTTCCCAAGCCATTTCAAACTCTTCCACTTTCACACAATTGTATATCGCTGTGCTTAGCACAGTATGAAATGCTTCTAACTCCTGCAATTCTCCCAAATTCTCAAGAATGCTTTGCATGACATATGATAAAGAAAGCCGATGACGAGCCCTTGGGAATACCTCAGCTATAGCACTTTGCAAAGCCTTGCATTGGTTCGTAATGATAGTTTGAGGGGGCCGACCAGACATACATGTAAGCCAAGCCCTTAATAACCAAGTATACGTTTCTAGCATCGCATCCGCAAGTAATCCACAGCCAAGTAAGATAGGTTGTCCATGATGATTTATTCCAACAAATGCAAAGAGTGGAACCTCAAAGTTGCTAGACAAGCATGTAGTGTCAAATGCTACCACATCATTGAAATAATTGTATGCAGCTCTACAACTAGAGTTGATCCAAAAAACATTTCTCAAAAGACCATCTTCGTAGAGATCCATCACATAGAAAAAATTTGGATCAGTAAGCTGAACTCGATGAAAAAAACTATGAATTACTTGGGCATCACCTTTCTTAAGCAGCAGGCGGCACCTAGGCTTGAAGACATGTGTTTTAGAATCTCCAGTTGAATTCAACCCTTCATGGTCCATTGCATCCAAGGCAGAGCTTCGATATAGCTTGATCGTTCGAACCTCTACATCAATTGTGGGTTCAAGCTTTCTTTTAGTCCCAGTATCAATCCTTTTGTGTGACTTAGAGTTCTGAGCTCTTTCGGGGTCAAAAGAATGGTTATGGTCAAGCTTCGCCTCATCAACTCTCCATCTGTTAAAGTCCACTAACCTCAACCTAATCATAGCTAAACACCCTGTTCTAGTTTCTTTTCTTCGGCTGTTGACTTCTTTAAGTGTTTTGAATCCCTCACAATTGCAACAGAGAACTGCCCCGCGTTTCTCTTTGCTATTACGTTTAGTCCACGAGGATTTCACTCGAATAGCAAAGCCAAGCTCCTTGGCATAACAGTTATAATAATTATAAGCATCATCATATGACTCGAATTCCATCCCAGAAACTGGTGGGGGATAATCCTTTCCTTCAGATAAATCAATTAGGCAATCAATTATAGGACTTTCAACGTTTTCATGCTCCGCAGTTACACTTATATCATCACCAAAGCTTTCATTGCCATCGCTTATGTTTATATCATTTCTATGATTACAATGACCGTCTAACAGAATTTTTTCATCTCTATCTTCATCAAGATGATCGTTATCAATCCGAAACAACTGCTCACAAACATTCTTAAGACTATTGCCTTCTTCATCAAGAAATTCTCCACTGTTTTGAGAGCCTTCTTCTATCTAAATAAAAACACAATTCATTAAGAACACATAAATTCTTCTCATTGTTAGAGGAAAAGTAAAAATAAAAAAGAAACATACCCAGACAGTTGAGAAATGTACCAATACAATCTAAAATTGAAGGCTATGAAAGGATTCCTCCCTAATAGACAATATAGGATCTATCTCAAAACCAATTGGTCATGAATGGGGTAACCAACCTATCTTATAAAGGTTGTTTGCTCACTTTTTTATGTGGGATCAATAACATGCCCTTTCAAGATTGTGCCTCTTTGAAATTCATCATTCTTAGATTGGATTCTAATTTACTTTTTTTTTTAATCAAATACATATTTGGATTTATTGTCTTCTAATACTATATAATATAACATAAGGTTCCATCTCACAACCAAATTCCAATTGACAATTAGCTCACCTATTCTATAAAGCCTTCCCACATTTACAAAGTGGGATCCTTAATGTCCTATCAAGATGGTTATTTGAGTGTACCAATTGAATCGAATTCCAATTTTATTTTTTTGGACCGGATATGAACTCTATTACTATATTAGATAATATTAGATTCAATCTCAAAATCAATCGGACATCAAAAGAGTAACCTGCATATTTTATAAAATGTTGTAAAGTCATCCTTAACGCTCTTAAACCATACAGCCTTCATTTCATGATAGTAGCTTAGAGATTCTCCTCATCACCACAGAAACCAGAGAGAAAATTCACACAAAATTAACGAATTCTAAACAAAATTTAAATGAAAAAATAACTCAATTTTGTTAATGTGCCTTACTAAAGAGATGAATCACTGATTTTCAGATGATAAATTCAAGCTTTAAAACCCTAACAATGGCAATGACAGAAGAGATAAACTCTAATCTTACACAAGAAAAACAAGCTATGAAGAACAAAGCTGGAATGAAAAATGACTTACGGAGATGTCGAAGTTAGGGCACGCCGCGAATGCGCCGTCGTTCGGAGAAAAAGCGTCGTCGCCCGCCATGGTGGGTGCAAAACGTTCAGCTTCGGTGCGTCAAAGTCAGATACATTAGCCTTTCCCATAAGCCCCTCACTGGGCCTGATTTCGGGCTTGATCTTGGGCCATCATTTTTTATATAACTATTCTCTACGTAGTACGACATGTCGTCGGGTATTTCCTTTTTAGTTTGGCGGAAAATTTTAAATAATATTTCATATTAGCATTTACTCAATACTATTAAAAAAAACAACAATCAAAATTGTTATTCGAAATATTAATTTTAAATATTTTTTAAAATTAAATTCAAATAATTTTTGAAAATAATAATTACTAATCATTACTTTTAAATAATCAAAATAAATTGTCATTTTAAATACTCTTAACTATTACATTCAAATAAACTTTTGACTGCAATCATTATTACTAAATATTCAGAATAAATCATCATTCTAAATACTCTTAAAAACTATCTGCAAACAAGTTTTTTACTGCAATAACTACTTCTAAATACTCAAAATAAATTTACATTATAAGTACTAATTTTAAATATTCTTAAATCTTAATCCAAAATTCGTAGGTTTTAGCGAATCTAAGACATTTTAGTTAACCGAAAGTATTGGTGGCGTATTGGTTTTACTGTTTGGTGATAATGAGTTCAACGTCATGATTACATGTTCATTTAAAAGATGTTTGGACCAACATTAATTAAGGGGAGAATGGAAAGAAAATGGTTCTAATGTCTAAAATCATTTCCCATAATTAATGGGCCATCGAGAATCTAAATGACTTTAGACAAAAGTGACGTTCTTTGATAAAAGAAGTAGCAATCTTAAAATACAAAGGGAATCTGCTACGTTCTTTAGATATGTATAACGTATGTTTGGTTATTATTGATTAATTGAAATTTTTATCAAAAACATACATTTTGTTGGTAGTTAGTTGGTTTGATTGATTAATTGAACTTCAGGGTCACGAGTTTGATCTTGAGAACAAAACATAGTACATATTTTCTCTATGTAAGATCTGTGATATCCTCTCTCAATTCCAAAAAAAACTACCCTGCAATCTTGTGCATAACTATTTTAATTTTGATTACTTTTTAAAAATATTTCACACATGACAAAATAAATAAACTTCTATTTTTTTTAACTAATTTCACTTTATTGTTTTCTATATGTTTAACAAACTACCTAATCACTTTTATGTTTCACTAAATTGAAGTCATCATACTATTGAAACCCTAGTTTGTAGGTTGGAATGTCACAGGTGAGTGGAATCTATTTGTTGTTGTATTTGATTTTTGAGAAAAACTTGACTCCTTCTAAATGACGAGAAAGTCTATGCTTAAAATTGATGTGACGTCATTTATGCCATGCAACTTTATTTTTTAGAGGATTTTTCATGTATATCAAAAATAATTATTGTATAGTAAAATTTTGAAAATAATTCCTATATAGCAGAAAAGTCGGTCGTTTATGTAAATTGACTAAAATATTCTTGCCTAAATCAGTTCAACTGATACATTCAATCAATTTAGCTGAGCCTTCAATCAGTTAGTTCAACTGATAGATTCAATAAGCTCACTAACAGCGTTCAATCAATTTACTAATAAGAGAGGTAAAATTGAAAATTTTAAAAAACTAATAAAAATTTGATATATATGAATTATTTTTTTAAAAATGCTATAATTAAAATAGACGAGTGAAAATTTGTTATATTATTTTGTAAAAAAAAAAAAGAAAAAAAGTGTGATTTATATAAATTTTAAGCAGAGACTAAGGAGAAGTTTTTCATCCTCATTTTTGTTTTTGTTTTTTTTTGTTTTTTTTGTTATAGAGGAAAAATCCCATTTATGAAAAGTAATTAACGTAAGCAATTACAATTCAGATTATTTCACCGTACAAACCGAAGTAGCCAACTCGCAGTTCCCAGCTCCAGATCGGCCACTCGGATCGCTTCCGTTTGGCTTCCGGGAAAATTTTCCGACCAATCAACAAGTGAATCTACAGAATTCAATTAGCTAATTCTATTGAATTTATCAAGGATTTGATCTTCGGCAATTCGGAAGCTGTTTCGATTTCTCCCCTTTCTGGCAATCTTCCTCCGAACAATCTACCTACGCTTTCCATTTCAAGATCAGAAGGTAGATTTTGATTTTCAATTAAAAATGGGAAACTCCTCCTCGATGCTCACTCAATATGATATTGAAGAAGTTCAACAGCACTGCGACAACCTATGTCAGTGAATTCGGTTTCTGTTCTCTTCTCTTTCTTTAGATACTCCGCTTCTAATTTTTTCAGGTTTTGTTTATTTTGGATGATTAATTCAGTTACGCAACAAGAAATAGTGTCACTGTATCAGAGATTTTGTCAGCTCGATCGGAATTCAAAGGGATACATCTTAACGGATGAGTTCTTATCAGTTCCCGAATTCGCTATGAATCCTCTTTCTCAGGTTATTGGAATGAATTTTATGATTAGTTTCTTGAAATAGTAAGATGCTGAGCTGATCTTGAGAAGTTTGTGTACTTTAAGTGGTGATTGATAGCTTGTACTTTTGGTGTTCTCCAGAGGTTGCTGAAGATGGTTGATGGTTTGAACTTTAAGGATTTCGTGGCATTTTTGTCGGCGTTTAGTGCTAAAGCTAGCACTCAACGAAAAATTGAATGTACGTACAAAATGCATATCTGCAATTGTTTAGATCCTGTATGATTATATATTGTTTTTCTTTAGAGAAATGTCTGATGACACTCTGCATTTTTCTGTTTGACAGTGTTCTCTTGTTATTTTAAACTTTGTCTTTAAAATTTGAAGCATAATTCTGGTTTATATTTGCTTCTTTCTACTCTACACTGTACAGAAAAGTTATGGAAAAGAAAATTTTCCATTTTGCATTTGATATTTCATAGAATTGTTACATGTGTTTGACACAAAATCAGTTATGTTGCTTGATAAGATTAATTTTAATTTTAATATAATTCATGTTTACAATCAGAACTTTTTAATTTTGTGCATTTTGTCAAACAACGCTCTTATTCTTTCGTCTTTGAATAGGGAGGAATAAGGAACTTATGAAATGGTTACTAAAAATGTTTCTATAAGGAATAACCAGAAAAGGTCATCAAATAGGCTTTTGATGAGTACTCTTGAATTCTTTTTTTTTAAATATCCGTGAGCACTCGAGGATGAGTTAGCTTACGCTGATCTCGACTATTCTCACGGATAAACCGTCTAACCCTTCAACATTTGATTGTGAAGAAAATTTGTAGGAAATTAGTTTCTATTCTAGGTAGGTGGCCACCATGGATTGAAATTATAACATTTTGGTTCTCCAAAGCACTCTTTACTACTAGGTCAATCTATGATGGTTAAGTGTACTCAAATTGTTTTCATTATTATGGACTAGTGTTCTCAAGTCTCAATGAATTGTACTTGGCTCAGTAAGTCAAAGGCGGATAGGGTAAAATCGTGGTTTTGGTTCTTTTAGTTTGTTGATGTCTGTATTACAAAATATATTCTACATGATTTTGGATTGTGATTTTGATCTTTTCTTGGACTATGTAAAGTTTGGGCCAAAATGTATATCTAATGAGCTCCTCTCTGCTCATTTCTTACATTTTTCATCGTCTTCTTTTGCCATCCCCTTGTGTTTTTTATTACAGCCTCTAACATCATACTCCTTCAACTACAAATTTGGCTAGCTAAAATTTCATTCTATGCTTACGCTGGTATAATTTGCTTCATGGTCTTGAAAATGTTTGAACTCAAAGTTAACATTCACTCTTGTTCTGTCAGTCATGTTCAAAGTTTATGATGTGGACTTTAATGGGAAGGTGTCTTTCAATGACATACTAGAAGTGCTACAAGATTTGTCTGGCCCCTTCATGTCTGATGACCAAAGAAAGGTACTCAAGACTCTTCACTAAATTTTATGAGGCGCTGAGAGAACGTTATATTTTTTTCATAGCACATGGCCTATTCTATAAAAAAAATTTCCTTTATCGTTTGCAGCAAGTTTTGAGCCAACTTCTGGAAGAAGCAGGTTACACAAAGGAATCCCATTTAACCCAGGACGATTTTGTTAAGGTTTGTACTTCGTTCATCCTATCGTAAATCTCACTCTTATTCATTTGGGCCAACGAGACAAAGTGATTTGCTAAGCTGACATACATTATACAATCATGAAAATAGTTGATACTAATTTGAAACATTGATGAATTTAGTTAAGAAAATGGTGTGCATAAATCATTTAAAATTACCCAAGTAACACTGCAAAGCTAATGTAGCTTGTCATATTTGAAAGCTCAAAATTTTTTTCGAAGCAATGGTTATTTCACTTCCACAATAATATTTGATATCTTACGTAAATTTGTACCACAATTTACCAATTGTTGATGATTGTTGAACTTAAGCATCTCAACAACCACGTTCATGCAATCATGGTTGAGTAGCTTCTTTTCTACACTTCAAAACTGCATTATTGATCACTTGGTGTCCTTCACTATTGTCAACTTTTTCATGAATTTTCCTCTAAGCCATGTAGTTCATTTTCGTGATTCCTTCAAACTATTATTGTACTAACTTCTCTCATTTTTAACTATTGTGGAGCGGCCTAGTGGTCAATAAGAGCTTTTGGGTGGGTACCTAAGGTGATAGGTTGGATTCATGGTTGTCATATATCTAGGAATTAATTTCCCACGGGATTCCTTGATATCCAAATGTTGTAGGGTCAGGCGGTATGTGCCGTGATAATAGTCGAGGTGCGTGTAAGCTGGCCCGGACAGTCACGGATATCAAAAAAAAAAAAAAAAACTTCTGTCATTTGAACTTGCTGCAAGTCATTCATAATTTTTTTTGATTCATATATAATTCATAATTTGCTTGATTCATATATCATTCATAATGTGCTTGATTCATGTATTTTCTATGCTGCAATATATTTGTTTAAGGTGGTTTGTTCTTTTTCAGATTCTTGGCAATTCTGATGGCCTAAAAATGGAAGTTGAGGTGCCAGTTGATTGAGATTACTGTTTGAGCTATTCTCTTGTTCCCTCCCTCTTTCCCTTTTACAACAAGAAGAAACGCATCAAGTTTAGAAACGATAGATCTTTAGTTGAAGCATCGTGTATCAATGTTTTTCTCAAGAAATTTTTAGTCTCAATGAACAAATTCAATTCTTCAAACATGTTCATTTATGCAATAACTTATACAATTCAAGCTTGTGGCTTATCTTTTTATAGACAGATGTTGTTCTGAACCATCTTAATGAAAATCTCTCCAAGTCAAATTATTTCAGGTTAAATTTGTGCTACGGGCGTTTGCGGCTTCAGAAATGGATTGATTACGAAAAGAATGAGAATATGAGAAAAATGATTAAATGTCTTCAAGGTGAAGGATTATGAGAAATTGTTACCTGTATATGGAGGTACAAAGAATGATTATAGGCCAAAGTGAGTATAGCTCAACTGACACTATGATGCTTTGACATCTACACGATCAATGATTCGAGTCTTCCCAATCTCCCTCTGTTGCACTAAAAAAAAAAGAATGATTACAGGGATAACTTACCTGTCTTTGCAAATGGTTATAGATAACAAAATAGTAAATTATGAGGGGAATGAAAAATAATAACGGAGGGAAAATGAGATTATTCTTCCTAGGGGCGTTTGAGCCACCATTAATGAAAGAGGAGAATGGGAAGAGAAATGATTTCTGGTGTTTGGGTCATCGAGAATCATTCCTCACATAATCACGTTTTCCCAAAATCACATTTTTATTCTCTTCCTAACTACTTTTTATTCTACCCCTAACAACTTTTTATTCTCGACTATTTTTCACACATTATAATTTTATTTTTTTCATTATCATTCTCTTCCCCCAAATACAATCAATAGTTCTCCCCATAATCATTTTCTTTCTAATTCTTCCCCCAATTTTCATTCTTCTCTTTCTCGTTGTCACAAACACACCCCTACTGATTATCTCGGAATTGAATAATAATGATGCAGGGAATGATTATTCCAAGGCTACAAACACAGGTAATTGAAATTATTCTAACATTAAGAAATTTATGATAAGAAAGTGAGGCAAGTATTTAGTCATTTAGATTGTATTTGTATGAATGGGGATCATCTGAATTGTTTCTTGATAGTTCATTAAACAATTGAGTATTCAATCAGAAGCATTTAGTCATTTTTATTTAACTTCACACTTGAACATTGTTGCTGTCTTATAAGGTGAAGATAAGGTTGATAAAAGCTGCGGGATTTTACATGGCGCCAAAGCTTCTGAAGAAATGGAGCCAAAACTTGCCGACTTGATGCAGGAACCCTCCAAAATTAAAGCCGCCATTAGAGACTCTCCGTATCAACCGACTTGAAAATTTCATCAAGGTAACAGGCTTTACTCTTAAAACCCCACCTTGAGAAATGTGCACCAAATCTCTACCTCTAGATAGAATATTTTAGTGTGTCCCATTTTGGAAAAAAAAAAAAAAAAAAAAAAATCTAGAAGTTTCTTTAAAGAGGCGTGTTTGGGACAAGAGAATAAGAATGGTTATATCGAATTTATTCATGTTTGGACCATCGACAATGATTTCTCCCTAATCTATATCCATTTTCTCATAATCACTATTCATTATCTCAAAATTTAATTCTTCTCTCTCATAAACTAAACACTTACAAATTTGGTTTTTATGGTCTGAAAAAAAAAAAAAAAAAGTTAGACTTTAGTTCCTATAATTTTAAAATTTGAAAAATCTATAATTCAGTCTCTATAGTTTGAAAAATTAGAATTAGTCCCTAAAATTTGATAAAATCTGAAAAATAATCATGCCGTTCGTAATTGTTCGTGAATAAAATACGTTGAAGTGAGTTATTTTTGTGTTTAATGATGAAAGTTTGAGATAAGTAATTGATTGGTAAAAGAAAAAATGCATCATTTATTTATCAAAAATTACATCTACGTACGTAATTTGTCTACATATACGAATAACATAAACTATTTTTTATGTTTTATCAAACCATAGGAACTGAATTCTATTTTTTCTAATCATAGAAACTAAATTTAATATTTTTTCAAATTATAGAGACTAAATTTTATATTTCTTCGAACCATAATGACTAAAATCTAAATTTTTAAATTATAAGAACTAAATTCTATCTTTCTTCGAACCATGGGGACCAATTTATAATTTACTTTTCATTTTTTTTGTAATTTTTTTTTGAAACACTTTTCATTTAATCTATACTTATTTTGTTCATCATAATTATTGTTTGCACCCCAACAAATTTCTTCATTCGATACCGATTGAAATTCCCCGTAATTATTCCTTCGTTAATCTTTTTTTTTTTTTTTTTCTCATTCTTTTTAGTATTTTCTTTCTGCATTCTC
>JBBMEG010000022.1:13105952-13117323 GCA_037832605.1 Cyclanthera cordifolia
TCGAAATTTATTTATCTTCTTCTATTTGAAGGAAGTCTTTTGACGAATTTGATGGAGAGTACTTCAATCTTGTTTGGACATTTTTTTAGACGAGCTATTGGATCATTTTTCATTGGGCCAAGATCCAAACTTCAGGCCCAATACAAAGTAGGCCTCCTACTATTTCAACCCCACTTTTACAAACGGTAAAGTGTGAGTTCTTAAAAAAAAAAAAACATTTTTGTTTATATTTTTAATTTTTATATGATTGATAGGATTATTCCCACGAAACAAGTCGTCTTGTGGAAGGTCTAGACCGATCCACCCCTTGGCGGCAAGTTCTAAGTTATCTATATGAGATTTTATAATATACATGTAATCAATCGCTACCAGTGACAAAAATAGACTTATTTAACTCAAGCTTGTGAACCAAACAAATCTTGAATAGTAGTCCATAATTGAAAACTACCTCTTTTTGAAAATTGAAAATCACCCACTAAACACACTTTTCATGAAATAATTCTAAGTTGTCGTTTTTCGCGAGAAAAACTCTGATACCGAGATAAATGGTAGAAGAAGAGTATAAAACTGATATAGAGGAAGTACAATAATATATAATATAATATAATATAATAATATATGATCTCCAACATTATATTTAAACATTTATTACTCTATAATGTTATAGAAAGAGAATATCATAACACATTTATTATGTCACATAATTAAATTTTAGACGGCACATAAAAATAGTATAAAACTGCAACAATGGAAGTGAAGTGAATCAAATTATATTATATTTTTAATGCCAAAATGGAATTTGATTGAAAACCATGTGAACATGTTGCCTAAATTTTACACTCAAAACAAAATACTTTTTTGTTTCTTTGTTTTTTCTTTCTTTTAATATGTATTGTCTAAATCAAAACACTATATTCAAATAATAATAATAATAATAAATATTATTATTATTAATCATATAAAATATGTATATAATATAAGATATTTGACGCCGAAGGATTTTATTTTCTTATAACAATTTTACATGCATTTAACATATCCACGTGTTTTTAAGAGATAAACCGTTTGATCTAAGTATCATTTTGATTATTAGATTTTGAAGTTTTTTTAATTTTTTATTTGAATTATAATTGTCTAATTTTAATAACTTTCAAATTCGTTCTTTTTAAACTTTTAATTTTGTTTTGTTTTGGTCTTGAAATTTTTAAAATGTTCAATTTTGATTTCTAAATTTTTAAAATAAATTAAACTTATCCTTATTTGATTTTTTCTTTTTTTGGGTTAATTTTTGTCAAAAAACTTACCATCCATCTCTATAAATTATATATATATATATATATATATATATATGTTTTATAGGAGCAAATAAAACGTCAAAAAAAAAAAAAAACCTTAAAAATAGAACAAACTTATAAATTTAAACACTAAAATTGTATTTTTTTAAATTTAGGAATAAAATAGAAAAATTCAAAGTTTATGAACTAAAATAGTATTTTAACACTTCAAACACTAGAATCGTCTCTTTTTCATTCTCTCTCTTTACTTTTGGTGACTCAAACATACCCTAAATCAATTTGTGATTGGGAGTGCGACAAATTTACTAGTATTTATTGATTACATTTTAAAATTAAATTAGTCTTATGCTGCTTTCTAATTTTCAAAATTAGTAATGCAATAAACCAATTCATAACCTTTAAAACCAGCACCATTAATCATTTATTATGAAGTTTGTCGATCGATCACATTCACAAAATTGTTAGGCAATGAATTATTTTAATTTAAATTAAAAGTAGAGAAACTAAAATCAATGTGACATTTATTTTAATAAATTGTTATACAAAAATTCAGTTTTCTCCCAAAGTAAATTAAAATAATAAAATCATGTCTTATTAGATAAATAATTTTGTTATTGTTCTTTTTTTTTAACATATATATATATATATATTTTAAGAATAAATAATCACACTATATCTCGAGCAATCACGTTAGTCTCCAGATCAGTCACCGAGAGACATAAAAAAAATGAATACTACAAATTAATGTCATTCAATCAACTGTGTTATCCGTAAAGACACGATAAAAATGTCTTATCTCTTCCTGAAAGGTCAAATACAAAAATATTTTACACATTGAATTGAATGAGATAGTCATTGAAGAGCATCTACTCCATCACACAACCGTAATTTAAGGAGAAAATTAAGAATTTAAGTCAAACCCAAAAAGTTGACTTGGAAAATAGGATACTCTTCTATTTTAAAATAAATAAATAAATTAATATTCTTTATTAATAGCTTACTTTTTCTTTTTCTTTTTTTTTTCGTTAATGTATTTTATTGACAAAAGAACCTTGAATCTTTCTTTTTCTTTTTCTTTTTTAATCGTAGTTAAACTTTAAAAAATTGCAACATATTAAATAGCAAATATATATTTAAACTCTAAATACACGTCTGCTGAGATAATACTATTACTATATTATAATAAATAACATATAGTATTGTAATATAATACAAAATATCAATTATATTATAAATACAATATTACTACAAACTCATATTATTTTTTATATTAAGTGGTATTGTATTATAATATCAATATGTATTATCATTATACCAAAACAAATGTTATAATCAATACACGTGTATTATTCCATTATTGATAGTAAAAATACTTAATTAATATTATATATTACAATAACCATTGACATTATAACAATATGGAAGATTATATCATGATAATACGTGAATTCGTATAAATATATTAGTAATATAGTGCATATATTGGTGTGTAAATACTATAATACATTGGTAATATCAAAGTAATAGGTGTGATAATTAAATTTCTTGAAGGTTTTAATATATTATTCTATATATTATAATACTAGTTCGTGATTAATAAATAAAATATTAATATAAACATATATTTGACATTGTTTACAAATGAAAGTGAATTTTGTACAATATTATAAATTCATATAATACTGTATGAATAAAATATCTAAATAATACATCATTAATGGCATATTTGTAATTAAAATCATCTTCAACTAGTGTTTCTTTTCTTTTTATATACGGTCCCTGCCCTTTTTTTATAGTTTTGAAATTTCAAACTAAATCCATGTTATCCTTTGTCGTCGTCGCTGGTGAAGACCGAGTTCGATTGTGGCAGTAAATGTCTAGTTCGAAAGCAGCCATGTTGTAGGTTGAGTTCGACGGCTTCAATGGTGATCATGGTTGTCGACGGTTGCTATGTGGAGCTTTTCGACAACGACGATAGTTAGACTTTTCGACAACGAAGATGATAGAAGTGGTGGATGACGGCCTTGGTAGTGAAGGTCAATGTTTATTAAAAAAAAAATTTAATTCCTTATTTTAAATTAGAATATATTAGTCTTTTCCTAATATATATTTTATATTTAATGAATATTTAAATATGATTATTAAAAAAAATGTGTAACTAAATTTGGCTAATCATACAAAACAACCTTAATTTAACTACAATATTTTTTAAGTTAACCACAACAGTGCTAATTGTAAATTTCAGTAAAAATAGGAGAACTAAATTTGCACTTTATAAAAATGAAAACAATAAAATAAGTCTCCAATTTCTTAGGTTAAATAGATATTTTAATCATTATTTTTAATAAATAGCCGGCACTTTCCTTTACATATATATACATATATATTGCGATTCTCTCTCCTATTGTTTATTATTAAGTTAAAATATTATTTTTAGTCTAATCTCAAAAAAAAAAAAAAAAAAAACAAATCTGTTTCGGTTTGATCACTAAACTTTCAAAAGTTTAATTTTAATCTCGATTATTAAAAAATAAAAATCATTTAGTTCTAAACTTTTAAACAAAGTTTAAAATGATCGTAAAATTGAATTTGAAGTTGCTATTTATTTTTAATTATTCAAATATAAATAAAGAAAATATGTAAACAAATTTTTTAAATTTACCAGAAAGACGATTAATTTTTTAATAAAATGTTTTCAAGTAAAGATCAAATCTAATTTATTTTGAAAATTTTATGGATTAAATTTGAACTTTTAAAAGCAAATTTTAAAATTAAAATTTTAAAAATTAAAAAAAATATTACAAATTTTAAAGTCTAGCAAAAAGGAAAAAAAAAAAAAAAAAACCTTATTATTATTATTTTGTTAAAAAGTAAGTTTTTAATTAAAAAAGGTCAGCCAAAAAAAAGTAGTCAAAAGAAAAAAAAAAAAGAAAAAGAAAAAGAAAGTATAATACGACTTTTCAAAAACACTTTTTTTCAACCTGAATTAAAATTTTAATTAATTGAAAGACTCTTTTAAATTTTGACAGAGTATTTTTAACTATAATTAAATAAAAGTTGATTGATTACAATTAAAAATTGATGAATATTTATTTTTTTTTTTGAGATTATAATCATTGAGGAGGTAGGATTCGAACCCAGGACCTCATAGTGTTTCGGTATTCACTAATGCCGTTGAGTTACCGTTCTTTTGACATTTGATGAATATTTATCTAGAAGTTAGTTATTTATGTATTTTAATAAAAAAGAGTGTATAATCGATTGGACAAAAAAAGTATTTAACTTATTACGATTTATAAGCTAAACTATTTTTTAAATTTTATAAAGTCTTGTAAATCATATACTAATTTTCTTAAACAGCCAAATTTATAATTTATCTTTTAAAAGAAAAATGTTGGGTATAGTTTGATTAATGTATATATAAATGTAGATCTGAAAATTCCGAAAATTCACATAAACACCATGGATTGGATCTCATGGCTTTCGAAAACAAACCTAAATCCATCTCTTGTCTACGAATACGGCCTCGCCTTCTCCCAAAACCAGCTCGAAAACGAAGATATCATCTACTTCAACCACGAATTTCTCCAGAGCATCGGTATCTCCATCGCCAAACACCGCCTCGAGATCCTCAAGCTCGCCGCCCTCCGCCGCCGTCCGATCTCCCGCCGCCTCCTCCTCGCTTTCAGCAACACCAAGCGCCGATTCTCGAATCTCATCCGCAACTTCAATCGCCGCCGCGATGAAAAAGCCCTAATTCTCTTACCGAAATCCAGCCGCGCCGGGGATAAGAAATTGGCCGTCGCCAAACACCAGGAGAGGTTTCTTCTCACTAATGGAAGCCCGCCGCTGGCCGGTGGTCTCGAGAGCTTTTCCGGTCCGATTTTGTACGATCTCCGGCGAGAGGAGAAGGAGGATTGTTACTGGGGAAATGACGTTCGGGAATTTAGGTGGGATGCTATGTTTCACAATTTGAAACCTACCTGAACTTTGTTTTTGAAAATTAAATCATTTATTATGAAACCAAATTTTAAACCTGGTTTTGATTTAATTTGGATTTTAGTTTTTTTTTTTTTTTTTAATTGTGTTTTCTCTTAACTAAATTTCAAAAAAAAAAAAATAAAATAGCAGGGTTCATTTTTCAAAAATTCAAAATCAGAATTTTGGATTTAGTTTTTGATTTTTAAAAATTGAGTTTTTGGTTTGTGATTGTTTTCACCAAACCAAATTTTAAATCTGGTTTTCTAAATGCTGGATTTTTGGTTTTTTGAAAATTGGGTGTGTTTTTTTATTTCACAATTTCATGTGTTTTTTTTTTCTTAACTTAAATTAAAAAACAAAAACTATTTTAAGAAGCTAGTAAGAAATTTTTTCAAAAACTAAAAACAAAACATCAATTAATGCTTTAACAAATAAGTATTTTAGGGATTTTCCAAGTTTTTTTTTTGTTAATTTAATGGTGAGAGAGATTTTTGTGTTCTTCCACCAATATCCGGCTTAGATGTTAGTGTCGAACGAAATTCTAAGTTTTTTTTTTTTTTTTTTTTAATTTTATTTTATTTTTTATATAGTGGTGGGTCTAGAAGTATGCAGGCTTTAAGAACAAGGGTCAGATTCAAAATGATGGTTGTTTTTTTTTTTTTTTTTTTAATCATTAATGGCGTTTAGGTCTCTTTGTGTAGGAGGCATGAATGAGATTTTGATTTGCTTAGGTGATGATAATGTCTACCAAACCCAGCTTTTGTTCTTGTGGTTTGAGGTTTGTTATGTAATGTAATATTGATGTGTTATTTATCTCAGATAATACTTTTCTTTTCTTTTTTTTAGTTTATTTATTGTTCTCTTTATTTCTTTCTTTTCAGACTGCCTTTTTTTTTTTTTTTTTTGTTCAGAAAAATTTGATTCTGAATTGTTGAAGAAAATTTGATGTGCTTTGATGGGTGCCTTGGGGTTGGAGAAACCAATCATTTTATTTTGCTCACATGTTGGGAATTGAAGGGTTTTTTTTTTTTTTTTTTTTTTTTTTTTTTTTTTTTTTTTACCGACATTAAGATTACAAAGCCACTAGTTGCCTCATTCCCCCCCCCCCCCCCAAAAAAAAAAAAAATAAAAAAAAAATAAAATAAAGGAAAGATTCTGATTGTGAGGAATAATTGATTCAAACTAAAAACTACAATCAACAAGAACATGAGTAAGTAGATTCACCCCGCGATTCTGCAATTTCATATAATGAAAAATTGGTAAGTTTCCCGTCCGCTAGATGAAATTCAAAATGCCAACAATGTTGTTGTGTCAAGAATCTCATAATATTTGTTGTTGTGTTGAGAATCTCATAATGTCTAATATCGGTAAGATGGTAAATTCTCTAAACATATATAAGACGACGAAGATATTAAAGTAATGAAAACTATGTATCAGAGTAACCGTTGTATATTTCAATTTCGATAATCAAAAATAAAAAACGAAATAATTATTAAACGAGACATAAATTTAGAAGTTTGTTCTATTCTTTAAACTTTCAAGTGTTGAAAGCTATAATTAAATAAAATTATATAAAAGAAGAAATGTAAAACTATATATACATACACACCTATACATATAAAATTATGTTGATAAAGTTGAGATGTAGAAAACTTTTGTTTTAAAAAAAAATTGTTTTAATGGAGAGTTACGAGTCAAAAGTTGAATAAGAGGTTTGAAGAAGTTTTTTTCTACCTAATAATTAAGTAATTGTAATTTTTATTATTATTTGTTTTTAATTTATCTTATTTGTAATGTAATTGGCTTCTAAATCAAAATTACACGTCTTGCACTAAAATAAGATAACATTTAGTATGGTTTAATTAATAACATAACATGCTATATTATATATATATATATATAATTTGATTAAACTATATTATCATTTCTATTAATCGCTTTCAACGATAAACATAATATAATTAATTAAGGCACGTACATCATTTTTATTTGAATAAACTAAATTATCATTTCAATTAAACACTTTCAACGTTTAACAATATAACTAATTAAGCTTAATTAGTCAACACATGGCTTCTCTTTACATTGGAAATGCTAAACTTTGACAACTAAACTCTCTCTCTCTTCTTTTTTTTTTTTTTTTACAATATTTTGGGTAAGAACTTTAACTAAAGTTGTTGTATATGAATTACTGACCGACCATTATTATTATTATTAGGGTATGTTTGGTTAGGGAAAGAAGAGAAGGAAAAGGAAATGATAAAGGAGAGAAAATAATAGTAAATTAGAAATTGATGAGATATAATTGAATGTACCAAACAGTAGGAAGAGACTTTCCTTCCCATCCATTCTCACCCCCACCAAACAAGCTCTTAGACAATTATATCACGAAAAAAAAAATGCAAATCTAGAAAATAATTTCAAATATTAATGAGTATAGTTAGATAAATATTAAAACATATTAATAACTATAGAAATAGAAATATTATGAAATTTGGTTTGTAATTATTTTGTAATAGTAGTTTATCACGTACAATTTTTAAAAAAATTAAAATTAAAATACTGCATGATTTAAATCCAATTCAAATGTTAGTGACACTTAGATTCATTGTAAGGAAATAATTCATTCGATACCTTGGTCACACATTTAATCTTGAAAATCAATATTTGTAATCTTTTTCTCCAATTTGTTCTAAAAAAAAAGTTCAACCCAAATGTAATCTCAAATTCCTTTTGATTTCTCATATCATTTATAATTAGATCTTTTTATTGAATAAAACAACAGTATTATGATGCATAATATATCAATACAAGCATTGCACATGGTGTTTAATGCACAAAGTACACACACACACAAAAGCCTAATGTACTAAAACAAGTTGCAAATCTTGCAGTTTTTAATCTAGCTTCGCCTCGACGAGTATAGCTCAACGTTTCAAGCCATCTTCAAAACATCAATGGCCTGAACTTTGAGGCAAGCGAAACGAGCCACCGGAATAAAGCATATGATAAACTGGCCTTAATCTAATGGTTAGAATTATGCACAAGATCGAGCCTAACCCAGAAACGCCTGAGAGAACGAAGAAAGTCATTCTGAAGCACTGTTGACCTATGCAGGTTATCGAACCTTGCTTAGCAGCTTCATTGTCGTACAACGTACTGGCGAGTAGAACCGAAAAAAGAACTGCTCCAATTGGATTTACCAGCTGCATGAAGTTGAAGATTACTCCGAAATTCTTTAGGCCGAAAATCTCAGATGCGAGAGGGACCATCGTAGCATATAGGATGCCATAGCTGATTCCAGTGAAACCGGTGGCGACGTAGAGGGTACCTGTGAGGGCAGACGCATACAAGAGGGATGCTATAGACATGAATATGAGTGCAAACATCATCCACAAAGAGCGAGGTATCATTCTTGACCTGCAATGAACAACGATAGCCGAATCGATGAGCGTTTCATAAACAAACTTCATGAGAAATTGAACACTTCATACCCAGAACATAAAACCAAAGTAATTATCAAATATCTCCAAGTTAACAAATCCTTATTCGAAGATATTGAAGCATAGGGATCTGTTTGAACGCATTATCATCCAGTAATCGATCTCGTATTAGCATTTACCTGACGAAGTGTTCAGAAACAACACCGGAGCCTAGACGACCAATAAAGTTGCAGAAGCTGAAAAGAGCCAACAGCAATGTTGTGTCATTAACACCTAATGAAATCCCAATTTGAGACAAGTTGTTGAGCACTGTTATTCCTGGACCGACGCCAAGGAAGTATAAGAACCAAAGCAGCCAAAAATCGGCCTTCATTACGGCTTCACGGAGCTTGAAATCTTCCCCTCGTTTAGGTCTTCTTTTCTTCTTACGAATCGCCCCCTCTCCCACTGCAAGAAGTGTTTCTACATCTGATGCATCGTCATTCTCATAGAAACTTCCAAGATTCGTAGCTGAGGAAGATGGTGTCAATAAAGGTTCCATTTGGGAAGAATCGCTTTCTCCGGTAGCCAAAGGTTCGGCAGCGTCAACTTGAGGGTCGAGTTTTTTCGTCTTTGCAGAACAAATGGTCATTTTTATGGGAACCGCAAGAGGAGACATTAAAAGGATGACCATTATGGCAACCAAGGTGTAAGCGACCGCATTACTAGGGGTTGTTGTAGCATCTAAAATTGTAGTCGAGACTAGAAAAACCGCTAGCAAAACACAAGCAGCTTGCGTGAAAAGAAAATGACCATGCTCAGATGGATCCTCGGAAGAAGCCGGAGTACAAGGTCGAACAAAGTACATCATGGCTATGCACAAAATTGGTATCCCGATCGCAAGAAACAACAGTAAATCCAAAGCAGACTTTCTGAGGACCATGCTGTATATTACCGTGTAGACGGCAGCACTAAGCCCAACATAACCTTTAAGAATGCCAGCGACGGTACCCCTACTCAGAGGGAAATTCCTCATGTTGGTTACGAGCACGGCTGTTCCGAACCATGCATTGCTATTTGTAGCAATACAATGTGTGACCCATAGCTGCCATGACATTCGGATGTAAGTGTTTAAAGCAAATGAGCTAGAATCAATTGTTTCTAGAATTTGACTAAGAACTCAAATGTATCTTTAAGATTCGTGAAAAATCATAGTTAAGAAACGTTGAGATTTAAGAAACTAAAAACAAAATTGTTATCAAATGGGACCTTGGCTTTCAGGAATCAAACATGAATCAAACATGAGATATACGAAAATGTATTTGAAGAGATGTAGCAGAGGTAGTAGATAATAGAATGGCACAAAATAGAAAATCGGTTTGAAGTATATGAGTACATAGGAAACGGGGTGAAGGAACTTATAGGGATCAAGGATTGAATAGGAGGGAGTTCCAAAGTTGCTCGAATACCAATGTAGTATTCTGATAGGATCCCTATTAAGGGTATATTAGAAAATAAGTAAGGTAGTTTGTTAGAGCTGGGTAGAAGCATGCAAATATTGAAGGAAGCCGCTTGGGCTCAAGAAAGTATTCTCCACATAGGTTGTTTCGAAGTTCCTATCAATAACTGGAGTATCTTGTAATTTTTTCTATGTTCATATTCATCTCGTATCAACTTTAACCTATTCCATTTAATGAATATAGAGTTTCATCTGATTGATTGTGCTCGTGAATTAGCATGAGCAGATCAAAATCAACACACTTGCATAGTTTCAATCATGATCACGATTACTCATAATTTCAAAGTCGATAAAGGGGTAAGGCTATCATTCAAACTAAAGAGATATAATACCTCAACATTTGGATGACAACCAACAATAAAACAGATGGTCAAAGAAGATTTTGGATCATATACATTTATTTATTGAACATTTGGATGACAACCAACAATACCTCAGCATTTGGATGACAAGTAAATTCCAGAGAAATTAATTCTTAGATAAGCGACCATTATTGATTGAACACATAACCTTTTGGTTTAGAAGATCCTTCTGACCACAAGATCAACCCAGAATAGTTTAATTCCATTCATCAAGATCAACAAACAAAATCATCAGACAACAAAGTTCTCAAATTCAGAAACCAGTAAAATACATTAAAAAGAAAAGTTCGATGTTCACAAAGGGAAAATATAACCATCAAACTCACCATCCAACAAGGCAGATTGGGGACAATCCTAATAACAGAAAAATGTTAAGATTTGGGTCATGGGCCATCATAGAATAACAAAGCAAACAACAATACAATCTATTACAGTCATTTTTTATATATATATGGGTGAGTGTCTAAAGACCAACTTAGTGCACCTATACTATTCTTACCAGACAACCAGACTAATCCTTAAACATTTTTAGCTCAAGGAAACTCATAGGTGACTATTATCGATTGAACCATAACATTTTTTTTTGTTTCTGAAGACCCTCTTGACTGCTAGGTCAATCAAAGATAATTATATTCTATTCATCAAGATCAACAAACAAAACCATAAGACTACAAAGTTCATCAAATTAACAGCCAGAAAAACAGAATGAAAAGAAAAGAAAGATCTTCACAAATTCACCAGCGAAAGACGACAAAATTTAACCATAAATAAAGATAACGCAACAAAGTAAAC
>JBBMEG010000022.1:13143706-13159245 GCA_037832605.1 Cyclanthera cordifolia
ATTATATCAATTTTCTTGGAACAATTTTAAATGCATTGATTGGGATGCCTTTCCTTCAAATTCACCTTTTCTGACTTTTCAAGTCATTGCTGAATTAAAATGGTCAACTATGGCCTTAAAAATCATGAAGGCAATTGTAAGAATGTATTATTGAATTCGAAGTGTGCTTAGCTCTGCGGTAGTGGACATGTAGCACACAATAAGCCATTTTGTTCTAGTCAAGCGGGTGTATGTCATTGATGAAAATTGACTTATAAGAATAACTCAAGAGCATAGTCCTTTGTTCTTTGTGCTATGTATGATATCCAAGTTTTATATTATTGGCGTGACTTTATTTGAAAGCTAGGAAGCACAGACACTTCTATTTTGACGAAGTATCCATGTCGGACACTGATACTTCCAGATACTCTTTGGACACGTGTCCAATATTCAAAAATTTTGTGTCATTTATTGTTATTATTTTTAATTTCGGACATTTCACAGAATCATGGACACACCATGGACACTATATTTAAGATGCTTGGCCTAGGGATGTATGTGTTTATCTTAGGTATAGTGGAGCGAACCTTCGACTTTCCGGTTTCCAATAAAAAAATTTAGCCGATGACACGACAATGAGTAGTGTTGGTGGAGGCCGTCAACGACAACATCCATCAAAGATAGATGGACTAAAATGAAAAAAGGAAAGAAAGAGAAAAAATAGAATAGAGAAAAAGAAAAGGAGGTAAACACTAAAATATTTTGAGATTGTTAAGGGTGAGATTGTCAATTGTGTTTTGAGTGCTTTTAGTAGTCATTTAAAGAATGATGATACTTTGTTATTTATTGGATTTAAATGGACTCATATAACTATACATGGGTTAATTTCATGTTCATACTTGTTTGAATTATTTTTATAGTAAAAAAAATTAAAATATTTTGGATTTGATCGTTTAATAGTTTTATCCTAAAAATAATAATAACTAATGTGTCCTCGACTGATTTGTGTCTTATATTTTAAAATAATAGTCGTATCTTGTCGTGTCGAGTTCGTATCTTGTGTACGTGCTTAGTTTGACGTTTTTATATGTTAATATGATAATTGACTTTGATTTGCAAACACATTCTCAAATTAAAAAAAGCTTCTAATCTATGTTATTGGTTAATGAATAAAGAGTTATTTTTGAATGATCAGAAAGCTGCAGAAAGAGGAGGTTATGGATGTGAGAGATATGAGCAGCTTGAGTTCCAGAGCAAAGTTGCCCAATATTATCAAGTGTTGCACGATTCTTCTTGGAAGGTAACTTGTGCTTTTTTGGGTTAATCAACAATCTTAATTCTTCATATTTCAAGAAATTTAACAATAATAGTCTTTAAACTCGTTTGTAATAATTTAGTCTTATAGTGAGGTAGATATCAAAGTCATAAAAATTATGTGTTGGAATAGTAATTATAGGCTTCAATTTAAAAAACAAGAAACAAGAAACGAAATGATTATCAAACATGATCTTAATAAAAACAAATTTGAATTTTGGTAAGAATTTGCATAGAGAAATTTGGAGAAGGCAAACATAATTAGGGGAGCCCTACCTTTTGTGTATGTGAAACATTATATGCCACAAATTTATTTTACAAATAAAAATGTTAACAAACACATGATTTATATGATACATAATGTGTCACATACACGAGGTAGGACTTCCTACACGTGTGTAGAAAATTTTTTTACTCTTCAAGTATTCTTAAAAATACAACAAAATAAGTTTTTGACTGCAATCATTACTTCTAAATATGCTAAATAAATTCTCATTTTAAATATTAATTCTAAACATTCTTAAAATTTTAATTCAAACATCTCTAAAGAATTTACTTATTTTTTTAATTACAGATTATCAATGCTTGTCAACCCATGGAAGATATTGAGAAAGAATTACAAGAGAATGTTGTGGGCTGTGTCAACAGATGCCACAATGGGGAACCACTTTCCAAGCTTTGGTTAAATTGATACATTTTTGTGAATCTTGAAGATTTTTTTTTCTTAGCTTTTTCTGAATATGTTATGAATTCATCATGTTGAAAACCAATGGGGAACCACTTTCTGAATATCTTAGTTTTTTTTTTTGAATTTCTTTTTCAGTAAGTAGACTTAGTGAATTAATAGAAATTTATTTGGGCTTTACCATTTGAGAATATTGAAAATCGAAAACTTGTCTTCTAACTCAAGAAATAAGGATGACGTGTCATTATTTGGTGCTACTAACTTTTTCTTCCTATAAATAATAATTTAAAAAAATTGTGACACTAAAATATGCCACAATATAGTATAGGAAGGCTTGTCTCTTTAGCTATAAAGAGCAAGTTTTTCTCATCCTGACCAATACATTTTTAACTCGTTTTGTTGTAATATAATCTTAAGAATAGTCGTAGAGAAAATACAAAATTCATTTTGTGGCAGGGTAAACAAGAGAGATGTGTTAATAAGAGCTCTAATTTAGCAGTAAGAACTCTTTATTAATTGCTATATAAACTTTAAAGCATATTTAAGTTGCATTCTCGATACAATAGCTAAACCAAATAAGGTTTCTTCCTACGAAATATACTTGATATAAAGGTCTCTTATAACAATTTGACAATTTGAAGAAAGCAAGAAAACGTTAGCGATCGATTTGGGAGCGTCGTAGATTCAATAATTAATAGGTCAAGAATTCGAATTCACATCTGTCTAATTTAAGTAAGATAAGAAAAGATAAAATTTGTCAAAAAAAAAAAAGTGTCTACTTCCTATATCCTATACCCATCTCGTTGGTCTCGGATTCTTAACCGAACTACAAACAAAAGAAAGAAAAATTCAGTCCAAAGTTTTTTTTTTTTTTTTTTAATATATATTTAAATTCAAACAAGAACAACAACATAGGCGCCTTGACCTTAGACATAATGGTGATGTTCTGAGCAACATCAGCCATGCTCTTGGACCTTTCAAAAAACATTCTCTGTAACAAATGAATTTGGATGAAAATTTAAGGTAAACGACATCTGTTGGAAATTCCCTTCCTCTCCTCCTTTGATCATTTGACCGCCACCCATGTGGCATGCATCACCCAATTTTGACCCTTAATCCCCAATTTTGACCAGTAATCGACCAAGCCCCATTTATTGTGATCTCGAGGTGAGTGTAGCCGTCGTAGTTCATCAGATCTCGGATCTTCCAGATTCTTCATTGTTGGGTAATTTCGACATCCTAATTATGTTTTCAATGGGTATCTTGTTTATGTGATCATTTACATTGTTACATGCCTCAATATGCTTAACTATGTTTTTCTAGCTGTGGACTTGTCTTGTTTGATACACTACTTGTCATGTATGATCCGGATAGAGGATGCTACTAAACATGCATGCATTGTATATGGTTGACACGTTCTTGATGTGAGATTTGTGGTCTCCGCTGCAGGACTTCCATGAATAGTTGGCCGACTAAATTCATGACTTCTGTTACGTTTTTCTAATAGCTGTGTTTATCCAAGTATAACGCAGAGGAAGCATGAGATTACAAATTTTTTTCACATAATAATTAATCCAATTAATATATACGTTGTTTACTAGGTGATTGACATGTTGTTGACAAACTCATTCTTACACAACTCATGATCTAATCTGACGGGTATTATGTTGTGTAGCATCGGTTATTTACGATCTCCTCCCTTCTTCCGGACTATATAGCTTAGGATACCTTTATAGAAGTGAGCTAAGAACTTTTTATTCTGAAATCGAGTGGGATGAAAATGAAGATCTAACATGAAACACATTATATTTCATATATTGTTTTTTCATTTTTAATTAATATTTATCCAATAAATTGTAGGTGGCCACCATAAATTGAACTCATCATCTTAAACTGCAAAGTCCTTTTCACGATTAGGTCACTCCATGATAGTTTAATAACACTTAATTTGAGTTCTTTTAAAATAACCAAATCATGAATAGTAAAAGGTTCGAGTAGGGTTGAAATACAATGTTCATTGTATTTGATTTAAAACATATAAAACAAAACATATTTTCCTTAAGGGTTTTTTTTTTTTTTTTTCATGTATAGAAAAAAAAAATTCATGTACATAAATTAAATTTATCTTATAAATATATGTAAAATGACAAAAATGCAACGTTTCAATTAATTTAACTAGGAATTCAATTGCAGCCTTCATATTAAAAAATAATTAGAATAAATAAATGAAAAATGGATACTAATACTAATTCTCTAAAATCTAACATTTTTTAAATTAAAATCTTTTTAAATAATTTATTTTTTCGTATTTATAAATTTGTTTCAATTAAAAAGAAAAAAAAAAGAAAAAAAAAAGAGAGTGGGAGGGCAAAAATGAAAACAAACCTCTTCCCAACCATTTGAAACAGATGGCGCAAAAATGGAGGAGAGGAAAACAGAAAGGTGCAGTAATGGCGGTACTTCACTACCATTCAACGATGTAACCAACACTCTCGCTCTTTCGAACATTTCACATCAAAAAATTCCCTATAAAACCCCAAGTGATTCGTTGTTCTTCCATAACAAAATCAAAAAACCCAAAAACATATTTTCCAATTTCTTCTCTTCGTCGAAACGACGATTTTCAAGAATAAGTTTTGTAAAATTATCTGTATACATACATTTTTCTTTCTGTATTCTATATAGCTCTCTAAAATGACGGATATCAGCTTGGAGGAGATCAAGAATGAGAACATTGATCTTGTAAGTTCTTTTTCTATCTCCTTTTAACTTTCTGGTGTAGATTTTGGATTTGTTTTTCTGTTTGCCGATTGAGAATTTCTGCATTTTATTTTTCTCTTTCGATTGATAGCTTTTTCGAAACTTCGTTTTGATCTGGTTTCAGCATCTTAGAATTGTTTTTTCCAAACTTCGTTTTAATCTTGATGATTCAAGTACAAATTTTAAGCTGTGTGTGCGTGTGTTTTTTTAATGGGATGAATCGAATAAAATTGATAGAGAAACTGTTCATACTAATATAAATTTGTACTGTGATATTGGAACATGTGTGGATTGATCAACTGTGTTTATAAGAGTTTTCATGATTAATGATCTTTTATTGACTAATCTTGAGCCTAGTTTTGAAATAAGGGCCTTACCAATTTAAAGTTTATGAGTTTGATCGATAGTGACAGCTATTTACGGGTTTCCTACAACCAAATGTAGTGGAATCCGAGAAGCCTAAAATTTATGCATTAGATCCATAATAACCATTTTCTTACTAGTTTCTCACAACCAAATGTAGTAGGGTATGCATAACTGAATATTTATGCATTTGATCCACAATAACCACCTACTCACGAGTTTTCTTCAACCAAATGTGGTAGGGTCTAAGTAATCCAAAGTTTATGTGTTTGATCCATAGTGATCACCAATTTATGAGTTTTATATAACCAAATGTAGTAGGGTGTTGACTGTATAGATGTTTGTATACGTTTTTTTAAATCCTTTGAAATTATCAACATTTAAAAGTTGTTTTCAATTTACTTAAAATTTTGGCTTTGTGATTCACAGGAGCGTATACCAGTTCAGGAAGTGTTTGAGCAATTGAAATGCTCCCGGGATGGTTTATCCTCGGAGGAGGGGCGCCAAAGGCTTATACTCTTTGGCCCAAACAAGCTTGAAGAGAAAAAGGTTTCTCAAAACTAATGAACAAACACAATTATCTTCAGTTTTAACTTCAATGGAAAGTAGAATCTAATGTTCTAAACTCTTCTTCATTAACAGGAAAGTAAACTTCTGAAGTTTCTGGGGTTTATGTGGAATCCACTTTCATGGGTTATGGAAGCTGCAGCTATCATGGCCATTGTTCTTGCTAATGGAGGGGTACGATCTCTCTCTCTTTCCCTCTGTTTTCAAATGCAAATGCAAAGCTCTTGCCGAGACACTGACGATTTCGATGAATGAACTTGCAGGGGAAACCACCAGATTGGCAGGATTTTGTTGGTATTACTGTATTGCTTATTATCAATTCCACAATCAGCTTTATAGAGGAGAACAATGCTGGCAATGCTGCAGCTGCACTTATGGCAGGACTTGCACCAAAAACCAAGGTAATTGTTGGTGGTCGCGATTGAAAAGTTACTCTGGAATGTAGAACAAGAATTCTTCGTAATGATGATTGTACTGTTGTTTACGGTAGGTCCTTCGTGATGGAAGATGGTGTGAGGAAGATGCTTCAATCTTAGTTCCAGGAGATGTTATCAGCATTAAGTTGGGCGATATCGTTCCTGCTGATGCTCGTTTGTTGGAAGGCGATCCCCTCAAGATTGATCAATCAGCACTTACTGGTGAGTCTTTGCCGGTTACAAGGTATGCTGGTGATGAAGTGTTTTCCGGTTCAACCGTCAAGCAAGGTGAGATCGAGGCTGTTGTCATTGCCACTGGTGTCCACACCTTCTTTGGAAAAGCTGCTCACTTGGTTGATAGCACAAATCAAGTTGGACACTTCCAAAAGGTAATGCGCAAAAAAGTTTCACATTTTCTTTCAGAGTTAGAGAAATGAATTGTTGAACTGATGATGATATGTTTGGTATGCTCTATTCTATTGTATTCAGGTCTTGACTGCCATTGGAAACTTCTGTATTTGCTCGATTGCCGTGGGGATGGTGATAGAGATAATAGTGATGTATCCGATTCAACGTCGTCAATATAGAGATGGGATTAACAATCTCTTGGTGCTTCTCATTGGGGGAATTCCAATTGCCATGCCAACAGTGTTGTCAGTCACAATGGCTATTGGTTCTCATAGGCTATCCCAGCAGGGTGCTATTACGAAAAGAATGACAGCCATTGAAGAGATGGCCGGAATGGATGTACTCTGCAGTGATAAGACGGGAACTCTAACTCTCAACAAGCTTACAGTTGACAAATCCATGATCGAGGCAAGTCCTTAACACACATTTTCTGAAGTTTTTGGAAAATGAAAATTATACTCATTGTTTGTATTTAGTAAATCATGGGATTGTCTGTTAAATTTCAGGTGTTCGTCAAGGATGTTGACAAAGATAATTTGATTTTGCTCGGAGCTAGAGCTTCCAGGGTCGAGAACCAAGACGCTATTGATACTTGCATTGTTGGCATGCTAGGTGATCCCAAGGAGGTATATTCCTTTAACTCTACTTCAAATAGCTCGTATTTGGCCTTTCCATTGCCTTTGATGACATTCTAATGTCTAAGACTTCTCTATGCTTGTATCTCGCAGGCCAGAGAAGGAATTAAAGAGGTTCATTTCTTGCCCTTTAACCCTGTAGAAAAGCGTACGGCTATTACATATATCGACAACAATGGCAATTGGCATAGAGTCAGCAAAGGAGCACCCGAGCAGGTTGTCAAACTACTGAAACTTATACACTGTTTTTCTCTAGCTCTACTTCATCTTCACATATTCGGAATTTGGACAGATTATCGAGCTCTGTAACCTTCGCGGTGATGTCTTGAAGAAGGCTCATTCAATCATCGACAAATTTGCCGACCGTGGTCTTCGTTCTCTTGCTATTAGCAGACAGGTGATGATTGTATTGAGATTATGAGCTTCCTTATTATAGACCTTATCACTGTGGTTTATGAGCCTAGATGCTCAAGGAGGGAGTGCCCAAGTTCCTCAAATTACTTGGTTTCTATGTGGTTATCTTTTACATCATTACAATATATTTCGGGTTTTATTAGTTCGTTGACCCTTTCAATTTGATTCTCGATTAGTAATGTTGAATGAGATCAAATTATGATGAAATCTCTTTGTCGGTATAGGCCGTTCCTGAAAAAACCAAAGAAAGTGCTGGAGAACCATGGGAATTTGTTGGCCTCTTGCCTCTCTTTGATCCTCCAAGGCATGATAGTGCAGAGACAATCCGAAGGGCGCTTCATCTTGGTGTCAATGTTAAGATGATCACAGGGGACCAATTGGCCATTGGAAAGGAAACTGGCCGCAGGCTTGGAATGGGCACAAACATGTATCCATCTTCCTCACTCCTTGGACAAAGCAAGGACGAGTCAATTTCTTCTTTGCCTATTGATGAGCTTATTGAGAAGGCCGATGGATTCGCAGGCGTCTTCCCCGGTGAGTTTGAATGACTAGATTGAACATAGCTTTGCCTGTGCCTTTGCTTACCGAATGAGTGTTGTTGATGTAAAATGCAGAACACAAATACGAAATTGTGAGGAGACTCCAAGAGAGGAAACATATTTGTGGGATGACAGGAGATGGTGTGAATGATGCTCCGGCATTGAAGAAGGCGGACATAGGAATTGCAGTCGACGATGCAACTGATGCTGCAAGAAGTGCTTCTGATATCGTCTTGACAGAGCCGGGACTGAGTGTGATTATTAGTGCTGTTTTGACGAGTAGAGCCATTTTTCAGAGGATGAAGAACTACACCATCTATGCGGTTTCCATCACCATTCGTATTGTCTTGGGTTTTATGCTTCTGGCACTCATTTGGAAATTCGACTTCTCCCCTTTCATGGTTCTAATCATAGCCATTCTCAATGATGGCACCATCATGACCATCTCTAAAGACAGAGTTAAAGCCTCTCCTCTTCCGGATTCGTGGAAGCTTCGTGAGATCTTTGCAACCGGCGTTGTTTTGGGCTCGTACTTAGCTGTTATGACTGTCGTTTTCTTCTGGATCGTTAACACTACCGATTTCTTCACGGCAAGAAAATCTTACCCTTTGTTGATTGTTTACGGAAGAAAATGTTTGATCTTTAGCATTCTGCTGCTCATTCTTGCTTTATATTCATATATTTCTTTACACGTGTGTAGGACAAATTTGGTGTACATTCTATCAGAGGAAGTAGGACTGAGCTCACAGCAGCTGTGTATCTTCAAGTCAGCACAGTCAGTCAGGCACTCATCTTTGTCACAAGATCTCGAAGCTGGTCATTTGTCGAACGCCCCGGTCTACTTCTCTTGTTTGCTTTCTTCGTTGCACAGTTGGTATGAATCATAATCTATCAGCTTAAACTTATGAGTTAACATATTTCTGTAATCTATCGGCTTAAACTTATCATTTGGCGATCGATTTCATCTGATTATTCATAAGGTGGCTACGCTCATTGCTGTGTATGCGAATTGGGCATTTGCGGATATGAAAGGGATTGGATGGCGATGGGCTGGAGTGATCTGGCTCTATAGCATAATCTTCTACATTCCTCTGGATGTTTTCAAGTTCATCACAAGATATGCATTGAGTGGCAAGGCTTGGGACAATATGCTTCAAAAAAGGGTACATAATAGAAAGGACTAGAAACTATAACAACTTAGCTCTTAAATACACATTTGTCACGTCCGGAAATGTTATCAAATGGGTCCTAATTGACTTGACATATATACATTTCAGACTGCTTTCACAACAAAGAATGATTATGGCATTGGCGAAAGAGAGGCTCAATGGGCTGCGGCTCAACGTACACTTCACGGACTGCAGCCTCCCGAAACATCGGATCTCTTCAACGACAAAAACAATTACAGGGAGTTGTCTGAAATTGCTGAGCAAGCTAAGAAGCGTGCTGAGGTTGCAAGGTACTTACGATAACCTAGCAGTTTAAACTTTTGTGTTAAGTACATATTTAACGTGCATTGTCATTTCCTTTTTGCTCTTAGTCTTAACTTTCGAGCTTAGCGATAATTTAACATGACACACGGCACAAAACTCGCCACGTATAACTCGAGTGCATTTGAATATGATGATGATATTGATTGTGGTAAAATTTTGAAGGTTGAGGGAGCTTCATACATTGAAAGGTCATGTTGAATCAGTGGTGAAGCTGAAGGGGTTGGACATTGAAACTATCCAACAACACTACACTGTTTGAGGTGCCGGAAAAGTGGCAGCCGGCGAGAGCAACAAGACAAAGAAATCAGAAGAAAAATAATTAATTTTTTATTATTATTTATTCTTAGTGTTACTGTGAGGCTGTCTTAGTTGTTTGATTTTTGTAGCACTAAATTAGGGTGATGACAATAAGTCCCAACACGTGCTTATCCAACACGTGCGAGTGGGGTTCAATTTTTTCAATTTTTTCGTTCTATTACTAATTAATAATAATAATAAATAAAAGGTTGTTTTCTTATCATATTTCTGTTTGTTTTTTTTTTTAGAATTTATCATATTTTTGTTTGATATGTATATGACTCATTTAAAATTTATAATATTAGTTAAAAACTAATTAAATGATTTTTTTTTTTGAAATTACTCAAATTGATATTAAAAAAAGAGTTTACTCAAATTGAAACATGCACATCTCAAAACAATATTTAGAGATGAAAATTTATTTTTTCTACTCAATGAATTTTTTGCTCTTGTAACTAAAACAATTATAAGTAAGAAGAATAAGGAGTAGTTGACATGAAATTTCACCTCCTTTTATAACCTAATCATTTTGACATATTATAAAACAATGTTTTCTTAACTTAGTTTAATTAGCACATAACTAAATTCATGTGACCTTAATACTTTCCCACGTTATTTTAATTCAACAAAATTATAGAAGAATTCAACATGAATATTTAATCATAAGTCAATACATTTACACATTTAGACCATTTGACATTTAAATAAAATTAGGATAATTACTAAGTGTTAGGAATAATAAATATGTAGACAATTGTTACTTGGATTTACAATTATCCATTAAAAACTATTGTAATATAATGGGTTACCAAAAAACGAGTCTTTCATCTAGCCGTTGAGAGACCCGCATCTGAGATGAGAAGGAAAGCATCATCTGGAATATACTTTTCTTTCCACAAAAACTCCAATTCGACGAGATTCACTTGGTTGTCATGTAAGCAACAACCCCGCACAAGTTTCGGTCTAGAGATACGTTGGGAATATTTTATACATACATGGGTTTGAAAAGAACACTACCGAGTCCACTACTTCTATGCATGGCTAGACCCATCTTTAGAAAGCGTTTACCCCGTAGCTAGGCTTTACCGAGTAGTATAAGAGAAGGTTAATAAATCTAGATATATTAGATTTGATATTTAAATATTAATAGATATTTAAGATTAATATTTGTATAAAGTTAAAAGAAAAACATTTCCCACAATTTATTTGATAATTAAAAATATATATACTTCAGCTAAGAAATAAAACTGAATTTAGAGTAAACATGTTAAAAATAAATTATTAGGTGGCTGCTTATTTTATCCCCTCCCCAAATTTGTTTTGTTTTGGGTATAGTCCTAAAACTTTAAGGGCTCAACAAAACTGGGATTTCTTCATATCCTTACATTTTTTTTGAAAAGGTTGGATATATTAAACTTTTTAAAACTTAGAATAAAAATATTGAAATGAGTGAAAGTTTATGGTGTGTTTTCCATAATTTGTCTCCTTTGAAAATCATTTTACTTTTTTTATTTTAATTTTTGAAATTTAAGTTTAAAACTACTTTTTTAATCTATAATTTTCATTATTTTGATATTTATCTTTTTAAAATTAAACCAAAATTTAAAAATAAAAATTGCATAAAATATTTGTTTTGATTTATAAATTTGACTAAAATTCACCTACTTGAGGAAAAAGTAAAACTTATATAGATGAATAAATACAAACCTAAATATCAAAAATTTAAAAAGAAAAATCAATTTATTGTCAAGGGGGAGTCTTATTAATTATTGCACAAGTGTTTCCGTTGGAAAAAAAGAAAAAGAAAGAAAAGGAAAGCAAAACAACGTTTTTTAGATTAGAAAATATATTTGAGATGTGAAAACCGAAAGAGTTGATACCGAAAGAGTTAATAATACAATGATTTATTATTTAATGTTAATTTAATTCAATACCAACGTCACGAGTTCGACTTTGGAAATCGGTAATTGACTCTCAATTAATTATTTATGAGTAGTAATGTCATCTATGTAGAGTTTGTGATCACCTTCTCCCATTTGTACTAAAAAAAAAACAAGAAAATGCTCGGAAAGAGTCACAAACTCTACATGATACAACTTTAAAATTGTGCTACACATATTTTCAACTTAAGGTTTTGCTTAAATGTTTCAGTTTTTATTTTAGAATATTATTTTAATTCTGTCGATGTATTTTAACATTTTGCTATTTATGTTGGCAGTGCTAGCAAGAGCAACAATTCAATGACGTTAATGTGCTCATGTGACCTAGATGTTATTGATTTGAATCTTCTATTTTTTAATCGTACAAAAAATCGAAAGACAACATTAGAGAAGGTGAATTGATCTTGTCAACCCTTTATTTTAATTTTTTTATGGTCTAAATTAGTTAATTAAAACCACTTAACAAAACAAATATAATGGTTAGAATAGAGAGATACTAAAATTGTATAGTGGTTTGAATACTCTCCAAGACTCTCTTGCAAGCAAGAATCAAAACTAGCATGGCCTTCTTTTTACTAGGTTAAAGAAAACTTTAATCCTTTCGCCAAATTTAAGATTAAATCAATCAAATCATTTTATTCAAGATTAAAATAAGTTCATTTGCTCTAACTAAATGTATATTCCACCTTAATACAAATCCCAAATAATAAAAATCACATAATATATTTGGAAGATAAATACATAAATTGAGGGTTGACAGCTTTTTCACAAATTTATTATATATCAATTCAAGAACACGTGAAGTAATACACATCACTAGTTAGATTATTCAAATGTAGAAATCTAGTCAATAATATGTGAAGTACACCAATTCTAACCATAGTGCATATTAAGATTGGTCTATAATAAAACTATCTATGATAAGACTTTTTTTTCCATGAACATATATAAGAAAGAGCTTACCTTCATGTGCAACTGACATAAGACTTGTGTTAACCATTTTGAATCAAGTTGGAGATTTGATTTACCCCTCTTTCTACATAATTAATGACTCAACCTCAATTGTAAACTAATCACAAACAAGTTAAATTTAGAGATTGATGTTGATTTGATACCTAAACTTTCAAATTTAGAAACCATAGTCCATAACATTCTTTTCTTTAAAAAAATAATTAAAAAAAAAATCTCAACCCTCTAAAACTGAAAATGTAAGGTTCTACCCGAGATTAAACTCAAAAAGTCTATGTTGATAGTTGAACAAATTTTGAATTTGATAAGAATATTTAAGCACAATTTTTCTCTTGATCGAAAAAATTCGATATCATAAATTGTCACGTCATTATCTCAAATTTAACGACAAAATAAATTAATTTTTAAGACAATATTTCACAAAATTAAATTTGATCAAAAGTTGGTTTATTTTGAAGTTGAATCAAAATCAAACCAGATCCAAGTTTTTTTCATAAGCCCAAACTACAAAGTCTAAGATCCAACAGATAAGCGCAAGTGCATGTGAACAAATCTAAGGAGTCAAGTTCAAGATCTATGTCTAAAAGGACATCATGACCCAAGCCCAGAGTCTATGTAAGCTCCATAAACAGAGAAGCTCGGTCTAGAAATTTGAAATTTCATATTTAATTCACCAGAAATGAAGACTCTCCAAATTTCTAAAGATCAAACATTCTTTTGAAGTCTAAAATACTTTGAAAGCAACCCAGTACAAAGTACGTGCATCACGTTATCTTCAAGCAATTCCACAAATAAACAACAAATTAAGAAGTACTTACATTGTGTTCTTCAAGTCAAGAACATATATTCAGCTAGAAAAATAAGAGAGACAGAGACCCAACCACTTATACCCAAAATCATCTCAAACACTCAAGTTCAACCCCACAAAACAAATTTCTTTAGAAATCATGGTTGCACATAAAGTAAACCTTCTTCAATTGATCATGGTCGCACCTATACCCTCCTAATACATGTTCCACAACATTGAGGGCACTGCCCAATGGCGACAGTTCTGGTGAAATTGTTTTAATGGTTGCTTGTATTTTTAATGAGTGGATTAATAGTTGGCTTTGTTTTTTTGTTTTTTGTTTTAGATAAATAGTTGGCTTGTTGAATAATATATATAATAAATTTATTTTCATCAATCCTAGCCAAGCGTTCTTATTGGCTATTAGATCCAAAATAGATGATTCAAATGAAAGCGAGCATAGTTGAGTGTTAAAATCCATAAAATTTGTAGTTTAAATCCTCATATTCCTATTTATATGAATTCTAATTGATTTTCATAAACCAAAATAAGTATTTGGATTTTTTTTTAATTGTCAAAATTTTAGTTAGATTTTTAAAAACATGAACGAAAGGTAGATATCAAATTGATATAAATTAATATGTTATAGTAGTAGTTATAGGCTCAAATTTCAAAAACAAAAAATAAAAAAGTTAAAATAGATTTTGGTTCGAAGAGTTTGAGAGTTTTTTTTTTCTACTTTGGTTCCTAGACTTTAAAAAATCTAAATTCAATTCTTGAACTTTCATGTTTGTTTTATTTAGTTCCTAGAATTAAGTTTGTTCCATTTTGATCCCTAAACTTTTAAATATTCATTTTTAGTCCCCACACTTTCAAAAAGAATTAAATTTGATCCTTATTAAAAAAAATTGTTAATTTTTCTTAAAAAAAGTTACCATCTTTATGTATAAATTTTAAAAATATGTTCACGTATTTTCTTCACTTATAATAAAATGATTAACATTGTTGAATCAATTTCCATTAATATTAACTTCAAATTTATCCTAGAGACACCTTTAAAACTTTTTTTTAAAAAATTTAAAGACTAAAATTGAGCATTTAAAAATTCAAGAACCAAAATGTAACAAACTTAGATGTTTGGAAACTATGATAGTTTAGAGGCTAAAATGATATTTTAACCAACAAAAAACTAAGCCAATTGATAACCATTTGATTTTTTTCATTTTTCTTTTCTTTTGAAATTCAAGCTTATATTTATTAAATTCCACATATAGTTTCATCTTTCCTCAAGAAAGTAGGTAAATCCGAATAAAATTCCATGAACCAAAACATTTCTTTGGAAGCTATTATTTTTACCTACCTAATTATAGTTTTAGTTTTTAAAAACAAAATAAAATTTAGGAATCAAATAATCAAAACATAGGTTAAATTGTAATCGTAGACTTAAATTTCAAAAACTAAAAATTTAAATTTAAATGGTTATCAATTTGAGCCTAAAAAATTCTCTTAAAAATTTAAGACACTTTCAAAAAATCTATTATTATTATTGAGATAAAATAACTTCTTTAGATAATATAAAACATCTTACGAGAAAACTCCCAATAAAGAGATATCAAAAAGGAAGAACAAGTAACCCCTACAAAAACCTCGACATTGGTTCACGACTTAGACCAGGACCAAGCGAAAGAAGAAAGCTGTAAAGTCAGGAATTTTTAAGAGAATTGAGAGATTTCTAAAAAATCTAATATTTTTAATTGTAAATTTAGGGACTAAATAAAACTCAAACTTACTTGTAACTAAACCTAAAGAATATATATTAAGAAGAATATTTTGTAGTACAACAGCCATATTTAAGAGATTTAAGTCTAAGATGAAGAATGCATATCAATTACTATTAAGTTGGAAGAGTATGAACGTATCAGTCTAATTTTCTTTTCTTTTTCTTTTTAATGCATACCAGTACGTAATTCAAT
>JBBMEG010000022.1:13159345-13190229 GCA_037832605.1 Cyclanthera cordifolia
AAAGCCAAGAGAATCCCTACAAGTTGCACAAAGAAAATATATGGACCAAAAACAAGCTGAAAATCGCGCAACTTTAAACTCGAGCTTTGCATCGACGACGTTACAAGCCATCTTCCAAACATCAATGACCTGAACTTTGAGGCAAGCGAAACGAGCCACCGGCGTAAAGCATTTGATAGACTGGCCTTAACCGAATAGTCAAAATTATACTCAAGATCGAACCTAACCCAGCCACGCCTGAAAGAATGAAGAAAGTAGTCCTGAAGCACTGTTGGCCTATGCAGGTTATCGAACCTTGCTTAGCTGCTTCGTTGTCGTATAAAGTACTAGTGAGTAAAACTGAGAAAATGACTGCTCCTATTGGATTCCCCAGCTGCATGAAGTTGAAGATTACTCCGAAATTTCGTAGGCCGAAAATCTCGGATGCGAGAGGGACCATCATAGAATATAGAATGCCATAGCTGATTCCGGTTAAACCGGTGGCAACGTAGAGAGTACTCGTGAGGGCAGATGCATACAGGAGGAATGCTATAGACCTGAGTATTAGTGCAAACATCATCCAAAGCGAGCGGGGTATCATTCTCGACCTGCATTGAACATAGGTAATGAGTATTTGGCAAATGGGAGCAACTTCATGAAAAATATTACTCGGTAGTCAGAACCGAAAACAAAGTAATTTGCAAAAGCCTCCCAAGTTAACTCTGAATCTATACTCTTGTCTACTATGGTTGAATTTGATTATTTGGAAGCATTAAGAGCACCAAAAACTGGGAATGAAATGAAGCTGTTTTGTGAGATATTTTATCGAAATAAGTTGATGCGTTATTAAATCAGTAATCGGTCTCATTGTATCAGCATTTACCTGACGAAGTGTTCGGAAACGATGCCAGAGCCTAGCCGACCAATAAAGTTGCAGAAGCTGAAAAGAGCCAACAGCAATGTCGTGTCATTAACACCTAATGAAATCCCAATTTGAGATAAATTGTTGAGAACTGTTATTCCTGGACCAACCCCAAGGAAGTACAAGAACCAAAGCAGCCAAAAATCGGCTTTGATTACCGCTTCACGAAGCTTGAAATCTTCCCCTCTTTTCGGTCTTCTCTTCTTTTTATGTATCGCCCCCTCACCCATGGCCAGAAGTGTTTCGACATCTGATGCATCATCATTCTCGTAGAAACTTCCAAGATTTGTAGCTGAGGAAGATGGAGTCAATAAAGGTTCAATTTGGGAAGAAACGCTTTCTCCGGACGCCAAAGGTTCCGCAGAGTCAACTCGAGCACCGAGTTTTTTCTTTTTTGCAGAACAAAGGGTCATTTTTATCGGAACCATGAGAGGAGACATTAAAAGGATAACCATTACGGCAACCAGGGTGTAGGCAACGGCATCACTAGGGGTTGTTGTTGCATCTAAAACTGTAGTCGAAACTAGAAAAACAGCTAGCAAAACACAAGCGGCTTGCGTGAAAAGAAAATGGCCATGCTCGGATGGATCCTCGGAAGAAGCCGGAGTACAAGGTCGAACAAAGTACATCAAGGCTATGCACAAAATGGGTATCCCGATGGCAAGAAATAACAGTAAATCCAACGCGGACTTTCTGAGCACCATGCTGAATATCACCGTGTATACAGCAGCACTAAGCCCGACATAACCTTTAAGAATGCCAGCAACAGTACCCCTGCTGAGAGGGAAGTTCCTCATGTTGGTTACAAGTACCGCTGTGCCGAACCATGCATTGCTATTTGTAGCAATACAATGTGTGATCCATAGCTGCCATGACATTCAGAATCAAATTTTAAAGCACATAAGCTAGAATCAACAGGATCAAGAACCAAAGTTCGTAAAAATGCGGCAAAACTATGAAAAGTAAAGGAAACTAATTTAGCAGTCATATCTCATCCACTTTTACTTATTTGCTTCTCGGCTAACTAATGGGCGCAGCCATGGATAGTGAAAATCAACAAGAAAAAGTTACAATTAAAGAGCTCCAACTCGAATAATCTCATTTAGTTGAAATTTCAGGGATTTTTTTTTATCAACCATTTACTGATTAATAGGATAAGGTTGTTCTCTACAAAATAAAAAAAGAAATAGAGAATAGAACATACAATGGATGTTTGGATCGATGGGCTGGGAGAGGAGTGGAAATGGTTTGGAAAAGATAAAATTGTGTTTGGTATGAGGAATTAGGAAGGAAAGGACACCCTTGTTTAGTTTGAGAGATTATGAGTGACTGTGGCAGAAAACAGTCATTTGACAAAAAAAGTTCGGGAGTAATTTGCCATAATTGTTAAGGTGGTAGTGTCTATGGAGTTTTATATGCACTTTTCGGGACCGCTTCTGCCAAACGTGGGGTTGGGCCAACCACTGCCCATCCCCTCCAAACACTTCTACCCAAACAACCCCAAATTAACTTCTGTATCAAAACCATCTGCATTTAGCTTATGAAACTAGTTGTGATCAATGACTAAGCAGATTGGATCCAAGAACAACAAACAATAGATAAACATCAAGACTTATCATATGCCCTCTTATAATAACAAAACAACAACAAAAACAATGGAAAAAAAAACCTTTTTGGTCCGTAGGTATGAGGCGTAATTTCTATTCGGTACCTATGCTTTAAAATGAACATTTTTATCCGTAACATTTTTAAAATGCTAAATTTTAATCCCGAGATAAAGAAACCGTTAGCTACATGAATTAATGTTGACTACAATAATGAGTAGACTAATATTAACTTCCAATGTATTCATGAAGTAAAAGTAAACTCATAAACTCAAAAGACACACATGACAAAAATTGAACATTGAAATGTATTGATTTTGAAACATAGGACCAAACAAAAACTACACCCCAACCCTAGGGGATGTTTGTTAGTTGATTTTCAAACTAGTATTTACTAAATACTTCAAAAAAAAAAATTACATCTAAACGAACTTTTAACTGTAATCATTACTTTTAAATACTCAAAATAAATTCTCATTCTAAAGACTAATTCTAAATACTCTTAAAAATTAGATCCAAACAAGCTTTTGATAGCAATCTTACTTCTAAATACTCAAAATAAATCTTTCCCAAAAAATAAATATATATAGTATGGGTTCCACCTCAAAGTAGTGAGGAGAGTAGCTCAGATATCATATAAATGTATTGAAGACTCTTCACTTTTCTAACGTGGGACAAACTCCTCCCAGTTATTCCATTCATCAAGATCAACAAACAAAACCACCACCACCACCAACAACAACAACAACAAAGTTCTAAACAATCAGCAGACAGAAAAATGCAGAGAGAAACATAAAACCTCACCAGCCAATAAGGGAGATTAGGGAGAGTTTTACTAACAGCAAGCCAAATAGCACCATAACCCAGAAAGCAACAACAAGAACCAACCAAAAGCAGAGCCCAAGGAGGAAATCTATTGCAAGCAAGTCCAGGAAGCAAACCAACACTTTCCCCAATGTCATTAGCCACTCCAAGAACTGTAAGCTGCTGCTGATTCAAACCCAGAACAGATTTAAGCAAGTGAGAGTAAAGTGAAAAGTTATATGATGAACCAGCAGCAATTTGAACCCAAACTGCAGCAGCCAACCCCACCCATGGCGGCCTGCTTCCCCCTTTCAAAACCAGCTTCGCCATCCCCACCCAAACTTCAGATTAATCGATTACGCTCCTAAATTTAACAAAAACCCAGATGGAATTAAGGGTTTGAATCGCTAAGTTTTGGGGTTTTGAAGGATTCAAGGAACAGAGGAGAGGAAATTTTGAAATGGGGTTTGTTTGTTTTTTGTTTTACGTAAAGCAATATTATAGGTGTCGAATTGAAGGAAAAAGGGGTGTGAAGGCTATGGCCCTCGCTTCCAACACATGCAGCGGAAGGAAGCCAAGAATATTTTCTTTTTTCCTTCTTTAGAACCATTCAAAACTTTGTTTGTTTTCCTCCTACTTGTCTGTTTATCCTCCATATTAACAAGTTAACTGTCATATTTGAAAAAGAAAATGAAAATTAGAAGAATATAAAAGACAATCATTATTTGTATTTGAATGGCATACAAATAGTTATAAGAAAAATAATTATTTTTGTTTGAAGTATACATAATTATTTGTGTGAGGTTGAAAGTAGAGATGAAAGTAAGAATCGAAAATCGTCAAAACCAAATTGAACTAAACAGATCCATTGAATTGTTTGATCTTATAAAATAAGATTGGATCTTGGGGTGATTTGGTTCGGTTTTTTTTCGGTTTTGTGCCGAATAGATACCCAAAGTAATATTTTTTGTTTTTCAAAAATTGGGTACGAACCGATGTGACAAACTATTGGTTCGGTTCAATTTTGATTTCAATATACATTTTGGTTATTTTTCAATTTTTTTTGTCTCATTCTCGATTTGATTTAAATTTTATTTTAAGAACTTTCATTTTACTAACAAAAAAAAAAAAAAATTATAAATATAGTCTCTTGTTTGATTAAAGCTAAAATTTAGTCTCGATGGTTTCAATAATATAGACTTTAGTTCATATGGTTTGGAAAAATTCTACAATTTAGTCTCTATGGTTTGAAAAATTAGAATTTAGTCCATAGATAAAAACTAAAAAATAGTATGTGGTTCGTAATTGTTGGTGAATAAAATACGTATAAATTAGTTATTTTGTGTTTAATGATGAAACTGTGAGATAAGTAATTAATTGGAAAAAATATATATATAATTTATACATCACATTCACATACTTAATTCACATTTACGAATAACATGAACTGTTTTTTAAATTTTATCAAACCATAAAGACTAAATTTTATTTCTTCAAACGATAATAACTAAATTCTATATTTTTCTAAACCATATAGACTAAATTATATATTCCTACCGACCATAGGGACTAAAATCTAGATTTTCAAACCATAGAGACTAAACTCTAACTTTCATGAAACCATAGGGGCTAAATTTATAATTTACCATATTTTTTTAATTAGTATCACAATCTAATCTTTATCATGCTTTTACTTCATAGTTCATATTTAAATTGATTCTTCAATTAAATTTAAATACCAACATATAAATTTTTTCTTATTATTTATATATTCAGTTCGGTTCAGTTTTTACGTGTTATTTCATTAAGAACCGAAAACTGAGCCGATATATTTTAGTTTTCTAAAATATCAAACCGAGTTATCCACTATTGTTCTAAAAAATCGAACCAATCCATTAGATCAGTTTGGTTCAATTTTCGATTTTTCCTTTCACCTCTAATTGGATCTTTCAGTTTGATATTTTAGAAAATTGAAATATATCGGTTCGATTTTGATTTTTGATGAATAACTAATAAAAGAAATCAAACAGAACCGAATATATAAATAATAAGAAAGAAAAAAAATGTTGATATTTGAATTTGATGAAAGAACCATTTAAATGTGAAATATGAAATAAAAATGTTGTGAATATTGCGATACCGAAGAAAACTATTGTTTTTTAAGTTAAATGAAGGATTTTAAAATAAAATTAAGAATGAAAAAAAAACCCCAAAATTTTTATTAGAATTAAAATCGAAATAGAACCAAATAAAAGTTGAATCAATGATTTTAATTTTTATTGGACATCGATTTCTACAAAATTATTGAAAAATCGAGAATATTGATTCGGTTATCAATTTGATACAAATTAGACAAAAACTGAACCGAAAGCACCGTCAAAGAAAAAAAAATGATAAGAAAAAAAAAAAGTAACGAATTTTATGTCGGCGAGAAATAGAATAAGCTCTTCAATTAAGGAAAAGGACTGACATAAAGTTATAAAAATACAATCTAATAATATTAAAATTATAAATAAAATATATGATCAAAAAAAATAAAATAATTAATGTTTAGTTTTTATACTGAGTTTAGTCCATATTGAATTTAGTGTTTATAATTCAGAGAAATATAAATTTTAATTTTTATGATTTGGAAAAATATAATTTAATTAATTTAGTTTGATAAAACTTAAAAAATAATCTATGTTATTCGTATATTATATATATTATAGGTCAATTATCAAAGTTTTTTTTTTTATTCAATCAACTACTCATTCTCACATTTTCATCACTAAATCATCAAAAATTACAAACGATATAGACTAGTTTTTAGCTGTTTTTTCAAAATTTATGGACTAAATTCTAATTTTTCAAATCATATGGACTAAATTATAAATTTCTCCAAATCATAAATACTAAAGTATAAAATTTTAAATCATAAATTAAATTTTAACTTTCTTAGAATCCCTGAGACTAATTTTATAATTTATCGTAAAATATACGAAAAATTGAAAAATTAAGGAGCGTATTAAACATTTTGAATTTTCTTAAAAATTAAATTCATACAAATCTTAGTTATTAAGATATTTTCCTTTTTTTTTTTTCTTTTATGGTTGAACTGAGTTTTCATTGTCCAAAAAAGGTTAATGGAAAAGGCAAAAAATCTAAATATTCAAAGGATTCAAAAATTTCCACGTCAACAAAAGTGTTGAGAGCTTCAAGTGGGTGCGTCTCCTAATTTTTATTTGTTTTTGGCCAAACATCAAAATGTCTTGAATAAATGTATCTATGATAAAATTGACTAAGGACACATAATAAATAAAAATGAATATGGTGTAAGCTAGAAATATCTTGAAAGATTCGGAAGAAGTTGAGATCCATTCGAAGGACAAACAAGTCAACGCCGACCTTTTGGGGGTAGGTCACACTCATTGTCGACACCTGGCCGGGGTCAGCCACTCATTTTTTCGACCTCCGTGGGGTCAATTACGCCCTTGCCAACCCCCAGGGCGTATGGAGGCGCTGCACCTCGTGGCGTCCCCCGTTACAACGAGTATGTTAGCCTGAGTGGGTTGGTCGTGGAGGTCAGGACTCTCCGAAGAGTCGACCGAGTCCAACTAACATATGGAGGTGCTGCAACACGTGTCGTCCCCGTTACAAGGAGCCGAGTGGGTTGGTTGTGGAGGTCAGGACTCTCCGAAGAGTCGATCGAGTCCAAGTAACTCCAGAGTCAAGACCGTTTCACCTCCAAAGGGTAACGGTCAGTAGTTACGCCGGTAATTATACTCGGCTTAATGACAGACGTTTCTAACTATCGGTCATTATGCCTCCCATAAGTGAGCTGCAACGGTTACGAATCTGACTGATATAGGAGTCACTTCATTCTCCATTCGAAGGGACGGATCCTAAGCTAATCGAGCAAAGTATTCTTATTTCATTCTGAGTTCTAAATTATATATCCTCCTAAAATTTCCTACACTTACGTATCTGAGGCCTTATGATTCACACGACCGATGTGTCCTAATTTTTGCTTTTTTTGCCGTCCTTTTCGTGCTCAGTTAAAATATTACTGTGAATATTCATTGACCATTTTTCGGCATCAACAGAATATATCTTCAAATCGGTGGTGAATGTTGATTCTATTGTTTCAATGTAATTCAGTTAAACATCGTATCATGAATTCGATCTTGAAAATCAATTTATTTACTGAAATATAAAAATGTTTAATTCAAGAGTGTGCATACCGGTCACGATGTTACTTATATTACCCTTGTTAAATTTATAGAGTTCATAATTGTTGACTAATGTTTTTTTTTTTTTTTTCATTCAACAATATATAACGAAATTCAAACATTTTAAGTTTATAGTTATTAAGTTATAAAAGATTTTGTTGATTTAGAATTGAATTGTTAAAAAAAACAAAATAAAAAAAAATTGGATTTAATGTTGTTTTGATTTTTACCATACCAACCGTTTAACTCACACTATAAACAAATACAAAATTACTTCGCTAACATGTGGATAATTAATTATTGTATACTTAATCTATTAGATTATAATTAATGGCATAAACAATTTGCAAAGTTTTATCGAACCATAGAATTTAGGGATGTTCTTGGGGTGGGTGCAGGGACAGGGACGGGAAAGCGATTTCAAAATGTATTATATAATATGATATAATTTTAACAATGCACAATAATATAATCATATTTATTCGAACAATTATAAAAACATGTTATTTCATTAAACTTAATTATCAATAACCATGTAATACACCACAATACCAATAATACATATATGTTTCATAATATATATACACTTAATAATATAATCTTTCTAAAGGTATTATAACTGAAATAATGACATGCAATACCATATTGAACTACTTATCTAAATGTAATACTTATAATATACTAAAAAAATACATCATGTAGTTATTTCAATATCCTAATTATCACAAATACCTCTATTTTAAGAGAAAAAAAGTTTGTACTTTCAATGAGTTACTCTCATTTTGATCATAATTGTTGGTTGGCTTCATGGAATTGCTGTCTCAAATCTTCTTCGATCAACCTCATAAAAAAAAAATTAAAAAAGAAAAAGAAAATAGAGATTGTTACATCACAATCATGATAAAAAAAAAACAAAAAACAAAATAACTCAGTAAATTACACTCATCGTTTTAAAAAATTGAATTTAATTTTCTATAAGCTCTTTAAATATAGAACAGAGAGAGGTTATAGATTTCGGAAACAAAAAGAAACCCTAATCTATTGAAAGATGAGAAGAAAGGGTATGTAAATGTGGAAATATGGTAACAGTAATTAACGAGATTATTTAGGAATTTGAAACATATTTCTTAAATATTAAAGATTGTTATGTTGTATTAAATATTAAAAATAAAGATATTGAAGTCTTTTCTTAATTAATATTTTTTATATTTTTAAATAGTTGAATAAGTTTGTTAATAGTTTATAATTTAATTATCTGTGTAATTAATTTCTCCAATTTGGATAATCATGCAAAACTCTCATAGTTTTACTGATTATACAAATATTATGTTGTGATTGTTGTTTTTTTTACGAAGTATGATGTGATTGCATGTGTATGCATTCTATATGTTTATTCGTTTTTTTTTTCCTTAATTTTATTTAGTTTTGAAGAGTTAATGATAGTTTGATTTTATAATTATGATACGTTAGAAATGTATAATATTATAAAAATAGTTTGATTTTATTTTATTAAAATATTAATGATTATTTTTTTTTTTTTGAATTTTTCAAAACAAAAAATATTTGTAAAACATGTTTTTGGTATTTAGTTTTTATAAATAAAAAAAAGAAGTATCTTTGATTTTAATTTTTGAAAAAAAAAAAACTAAAATCAAATGGCCCCTGAACTATATAGTTAATTATTAAAAAAATACTTCAATCAATTAAAAATAATTTATCCAAAGATTATATATTAAAAATGAGATTAATAAACAAAAAGAAAAGGTAAACAAGGAAGAGGAAGACATCTAAGAAGTCCCTAAGGGGTAGCGTAGTTGGTTGAAGGCTTTGACTCTAGAGGTGTGCTCCTTCAAGATGTGACATTAATTTGTAGTCTTCATTCCTTTGATGTCACCACGCCTCGGGAAGGTAGGCATTGAAGAAATTCAAGAAATCACAAACACCATCTACAACCCGACACTCTGGACCCAACCCTGATCGATGACCTCTGTTAAGTGACCAGGATAGCTTAGGAACTCATACAGTATAGCTCAAAGCTTGGTATCCAAGCGAGTCAGATCGACATATCAACTCAAAGACTTAGAAGACCTAGGGGACGCCCTGGTCAACGATTTTAGACAATAAAGGATATAGTATGCTAACGTCACATGGTCGTAAGAGCTTTTGTCAGAACCTGGCGCGAATTCACTCACATATTGCACACAATTGTTTGTGGTCAGGGGTAGGTCTGCACCAACTGAACACGTATCGAGTCTACACATGCTTAAAAGGAAAGAAGTATAGTTGCCACTCAGCACTAGTGGCCCTCACTAGTTCCATAATCTAGCCTAGGTAAATACTTCGATCATAAGTTGTAACTCGGTCAATAAAAAACTTATGTTCTAATCTGAGCTCGTGTATAATGAGCCACATACTAGGTCCTAGGTCAACAATTCTTAGAAGTCTTCATAATTTTATCAAGATAAACAATACGTATTGAAAATCGAAAGAGATACATAAATGTTGAGATCAACATAAAAAATATTTATTACGTTTCTATTTTTATGACAAACCAAACAAGTCTAAGAATGGCATAGATGCTAGACAACTATCAACATACTTAATATCTTATACCACTGAGCAAGAAATCTAGATAGGCAACATGGATAACATCATAAATACATGTTCAAAGATCTCACATAACACTAAACAATATCAACATGTGCACAGTTCAATAATACAAGAAACATGAATTCAAAACTAACCTATGGTAATTGGCGATCTTAAAATATTGAAGAAATGAGAGAGACACGTGTCCTCTATAGGTTAGCAACTAGGGTTAAAACATAAAAAAGTGTATAACATGTTTCTCCTATCATAATCTTTTGGTTAGTTTTAAGCTTGAAGCTCATGTAATCAATAAGAAAAAAAATTGTCTTTAATTGAATTTATAATAAAAATGATATTAAAGTGAATAGTTTTGCTTTATTTTGTAGGCATCTTCATTGATCGGTCGGTATCAACTTTCCATGAAAATTGATATCGAACCGATCCTATCAATTTGCTTGAAAATAAAATCGAACCGACCAATCGGTTAAGTCGGTTGATTTGGTTAATTAAATCGTTCAAACCGATCGATTAAGTCGGTTAGGTCTGTTAATTCATTTTAATTATTTTTCTTTTTTTAATTAAAAAACATATTCATCCTACAATTTTTTACTAAAGTTTTAAGAATTAATAAAAAAAAACATGCCAAATACTTTTTAAAAACACATTTAAAATTAAGTTAATTTACAATAATTTAATAATAAATATAGTTAATTTAATAAAAATATTAATATTATATCAAGGAGTTTTTTATTAACTGACCAAACCAAACCGATCGTACCGACTAAAAAATTTGATTAAATATTTTTTTTAACCAATAACAAAATCGACCACCCGTCCTTAATTCGGTTGATTTCGATCGATCTAATCGAAAAATGTATGAACACAGCTATTAATTTGATATCAATCAATGCTATTAACAAATTTCAAAAAAAAAGAAACGTTATTAAAAGATAAGAAAAAAAAAAAATTCAGCTATCGTATTTATTTATTATTACTATTTGGGTAACAAATCACATTAAACTTGAACTTATAGCTAATTATATACCAATAAATTGAATTGAAACTTCTTTTTTATAAATAAAAAATCGAAACGTTTTTTTTTTGAGATTTAATAGTTGTTTTTAAAACGAATTTAATAAATGTAGTTGTATTAGCACGAAAGGATTTAACATAAATGCTATGATTAAAAAAAAAAAAAATCTTTCAATTATATTTATAGACGATGACATAAACAACATATATTTTTTTTTTATAAGTTTCATTGGTTTTTTAATAATGGCATAATTTTAGCAAAATCGAGCATAATTCAATTGGCACTAGTGATAATTTTGTACAATTCGTCGTAAAAAAAAAAAAAAAAAAAAAAAAAAATATATATATATATATAAATATAAAACTTGTGTGTTTAACAAGACCTACATTAGGGACGAGCCAGAACGTAATTACCTAAGTATAATAGAGCAAAACTTGAATTTCAAAAGAAAAAGCAAACAACATTTATGCCAAGAATTGATGTTAATAGTGGTTAGAGTAAACTTCTTTGACGATTGATGTTAATAGTCATTGATTAATTAACTATTTGTCTAGTGATTGGTTGGATCATATGTTTGATGTGTAGTTTGATAAATGATTTAAATGTGATTATTTACGAGTAATGGTTATCACTCTTATTCCACAAAAAAGAACATATCCAGGAGAATGACTTCTCTGTCCCCATCTTTGCTTAGCTAAAGTCTTGGTAACCGAACTGAATACCTTAGTCAGAAGAAGAAAAGAAAGCGTACTTTATAGCTCTAGCTCTAGTAGCTGTACGGTGAAAGAAAGTGATGGTAGGCCAAGAGCTAGGAGTTCGATTGGGAAAAGTCTTTTTAGAAAGGTAATTCTTGTTCTCGTGAAATTCACAATTGTTTTCACGAGATTTTTCTCGGTTTATTTTTAAATATTTTTTAAGTAATAATTTTAAATAATTAAATATTATTTAGAAATTATCTATCAAATTTTAACTACATTTTCAATTATTAAAAGAAAAAAAATATCATTACACACACATTTTCGACTTCGAAGAAAAAAAAAAAGAAAATTTTTTTTTTGACTGATTTTATTATTATTTTTTAAAAAGACTGCGTTTTGTCTAATTGGAATTTTACCCAAAAAAAACAAATATATAATAAAGAAAGGGAAGCCATTGCCATTTCCACATACGCAGCAATTCCACAGCACATATTCTTTACATTTCTTACTCTTCACAGTTTCAAGCTCTCAGCTGCTTTCATCAATGGCGGCTGCAGCTCTACATCTCAACTCAAAGCCATTCGGCTTCTGTTCCCAGTCTATCAGCCTTTCAAACTCATCGCCGAAGCTTTTCCGAGTCAGTTGCTCCGCCAGGACTTCCCCCTCCCGGCGCTACAATATCGCTCTCCTTCCCGGCGATGGCATTGGCCCGGAAGTCATTGCAGTCGCGAAGAATGTTCTCAACCTCGCTGCTTCGCTTGAAGGTCTAATCTCTCTCTCTCTCTCTCTCTCTCTCTCTCTCTCTCCGTTTCTCAATTCTCCTTTTCATTTCTGTTGTGACGCCGATGGAAATTCGTGAATTGGAGATTTAAGACGATTATTTGATTTGTGATGTTTATTTTGTGTTATTCAGGGTTGTCTGACTTGTAGTGGTTGAGTTTATGTTTTGTTGAAGGAAATATTGAATTCTTTGATTTAGAAGTTCAAATTATGAATTCTCTTGTAATTCGATTACATTGCGAATTTGCGATCAGCTTGAAGACCGTAACTAGTGTTTATTATTTGTTGAGAAGCGAAATTTGAAATTGAGATCATATGAAGCAAGTTGGAGGAGTTTTCTTTTTCTGCGTATTGTTGTAAATTTGTAGGGTGAGAATTTTTGTTTGATGAGATTGGCCTCTGTTTTCGTTTAGGGATTGGATTTGATTACAAAGAGATGCCTGTGGGCGGAGCTGCTCTTGATTTGACCGGGGTTCCATTGCCGGATGAGACGCTTTTAGCAGCAAAGCAATCTGATGCTGTTCTATTTGGCTCAATTGGAGGGTATTTACTCTATTCTTATATCCCGTGCTTAACTTTGATCGCTTCCTTGAAACTTTTTGTTTTTTTCTATTTTAAGAACTTCTAATGGCTGTTTCCTTCTGTTAAGATACAAATGGGACGACAATCCAAAACATTTGAAGCCAGAAACTGGGTTACTTCAACTCCGAAAAGGTCTCGAAGTATTTGCTAATTTGCGGCCTGCAATTGTCTTTCCCCAGGTAAACTTGTACATTCCCATCCCTCTACTCCATCTAAATGTTTACAGGAGAGAAATGAATGGCCAAGGTTAAGTATATTCTCTCCTGGAGGTCTTATATTTGATACCTATGAGTGAGTTTGATTGAAAAATTCCTTGTTATCTCTCAAATATGAGCCTTGAGACGGACACGAATGTTCCTAAGTATGTAGTTGAGCAAAGCTGATTCCCCAAAAAAAAAGCTCAATGCTATTTTGGATGGGAGATCGAAAATTGTCTTAACCGCTGAGCTTTGCTCGTGTATGGCCTAGTCCTTTTGGCGTTTTGGCCATGGATATCCTATATAACAGGTCAAGTCCTGGATGCATATAACAGGCGTAATCATTTGACGACAGGAAAGTTTAAAGTAGTGTGGTTTGGAGGCCTATAAATAGCCTTGTTTCATGTTAACGTTAGAAGTAGCCACACTCTAACAAGGATAGATTCAGATTTTTTAATTAATAATGGCTTGACTTAATATGTTGATATATTTTAGTGTGAACTTGTCAGAAGTATTTTTCAATGGTTTGCATATTCAGAAGCGTGGGGATTGATCTACGAATTGCATTTTTCATTCCTTATTGAAGGTCATCTGAGTTTCCATGCCTTAAGAAAAACTATGCAACTGTTACTTCTAAATGGAACATGAAAGCATATTTTATAATTTTAATCAAGAGACAAATTCATGTGCAGTCCCGTGAGTTCATGAGGATCATGCAAATATAAGGTTAAAGGTCTTATATTTGGTACTCTATTGCCTATTGATTATTCCATTTCTTAATCTTACCCTTTCAGTTGGTGAATGCTTCAACTTTAAAGAGAGAGGTTGCCGAAGGTGTTGATCTCATGGTCGTAAGGGAACTCACTGGAGGTAAAATTTCCCACCTACTCAAATGAAAAAAGATTGCATGTCTTTTTTTCCCTTATCTCTCAATTTTGTGGTTTTGTATAAAGGTGCTGTGATTTCTTCCACCTGAATTAGGTATTTATTTTGGGCAACCAAGAGGCTTTAAGACCAGTGATAATGGTGAAGAAATTGGGTTTAATACTGAAGTGTATGAAGCACATGAGGTACTTTGTATTTATTTGTAATTCAACTTCCTAGTGAGTTTGCTTATAAAGCTTTCAGCCTTATTCTCAGACGACATGATTTTATCCTTCTATATAAAATGTTATTGTTGTATTGAATGGCAAGCGGCTAAATATTTGTTGGATTATTTTTAACATATTTTTATTTTTTATTTTTTTGTGTGATTAGCATTTTTTTTAAATTCTGGCTTCCTCAACAGTTCTATGTGGAGATTAGTCAAGGTGTTGGTAAAATGGCTCAAATGCTCAACGATAAAAACTATTTATGATGCCTATTTGAATGTTATGTTTCAGTTCGTTGTTGTCTTCTATGTCAGATTGATCGTGTTGCTCGAGTGGCATTTGAGAATGCTCGGAAGCGACAAGGAAGAGTTTGCTCTGTGGATAAAGCAAATGTGTTGGAGGTGCTTAAAACTGATCCCCTATTTTTATTGATTGGTATTGTGGTTGTTCATCACTACTCATATGAACAACATTGTCACCATATTCATAGTTTGTTTCGTCTAATTTTCATTCAACCGTACCTCCCACAACATATAGCACGTAGCTACACAAACCTTATTTTTCACTTAGCCAATTTAGGGGCCTAATGCTTACCGGTTATCACTTCCTCAAGAGCTTTTCCTTTGAGGACCTGGAATGTGAGACATAAAAAACATACATTTTTCACTTCTTTGCAAATCTAGGGGCCTAAATGCAAGCAATGAGTTTGGTTGGGGGTTTGATATGCATGTTCTGTTGCCCGAAATCTAGTATTGAAGGAAGTTTGGAACAGTATTATATCTCTTTCTTCTATTTGGTCTCACGGTCAATATTTAATTTTCTCTTTCTGTAGGTATATAATTTTTTCTCATCATGCCAATTTGAAAGTCATTCTTATCGTTTACTTCATTTCTTTCCCACGTGTTTCTTTATTAGAAAATGTTGTCTGGGACTCTGGAACTGTGAGAGCACCCCAAAGTTGAATTTTGAGAATGATTGTCTCATCCGGATTTCTTTGAGTTTGCTGAAGAATAATGATCTAAGATCAAATATTCAGTTTAGGATTTCCCTGCCTAGTTAAATATAATCAACATTTCAGCTCAATATGTTATTCTATGAATGTAAGGAACCTTACAATGGAACCTAACTATTGTGTAGGCATCGATGCTCTGGAGGAAAAGAGTGACAGCAATAGCTGTTGAATATCCTGATATTGAACTCTCACACATGTACGTTGACAACGCTGCAATGCAGCTAATTCGGGATCCAAAACAGGTCTGCATCGAAAAGTAAACTTATTGTCCAGAAGGGGCTTGAATTTCAAAGCCCTTCTGATAAGAAGGTTGGAATTTTATTGAGACTGGCTTGAAATTTACAGTTTGATACAATTTTGACAAACAACATATTCGGTGATATTTTATCGGATGCCGCTTCCATGGTTACCGGAAGTATTGGGATGCTTCCATCTGCAAGCCTTCGTGAATCGGTAGTCATAATTTTACATCATTTTCTTGCATAGTTATTCTGTTTTTTTTCCTATGATCTAAATTTCTATATTTCTCTTCTAATGAAATTAATCTTTTGAACAGGGACCTGGAATTTTTGAACCTATACACGGCTCAGCTCCTGATATTGCTGGACAGGTTTGTGTTGTTAAAAGATCAAAATAATATCTGTAAGGATGCGAAGTCTTACGCTACGAAATGACATGATATGTAGGATAAAGCAAATCCATTGGCCACAGTTCTAAGTGCTGCTATGCTTCTTAAGTATGGCCTTAATGAAGAAAATGCTGCCAAAAGAGTTGAGGCTGCCGTTTTGGATACTTTAGATAGAGGATTTCGAACCGGCGACATTTACTCAAGTGGATGTGTATGTATCTTTCTCGCTCTCTTTTTGTTTCGTTTAGTCTAGTCGCTAAATCTATAAAAAGTATAGATAAATACCCAATCCAACTGCCATAACAAGATCAAAACATCTGGAGAAAAAGAGGTAAGAATATGATCAAGTAGTAAAAAAAATGACCTTAACCTAATATTTTGAGTATTATGAAAATGAACAGTCTAGCTAGTTGTTGCCCCTAATTACTGGCTTCATTCAGTTTTTGGGCTTCAAATTACATCCCTTATTCGATCAAACGTAATGCAGAGTTGGGCTGTGTTTCTCATTTGTTTTATTAGTTTAAAATTATGCATGCAGATGGAGTTTAGGAAAGGATATCTACCAAGGGAGGGATTCCCTTTCTTACTTTGCACCTAGCAAATATAATAATTAGAAAGGCTTCTATGAAAAAAATGATTAGGATTGGGATTAGTCTTTTTATTTCTTAGTTCAACGATGGGTAAAGTGAGGATCTGAACCCATGATATTTTAGTCAAGGATGTATGCTTTAGCCAGTATTTTGAGGCCGAGGAGGGGAAAATTATACGCAATCAAATCGTACAATGAAATGGTTTGGGAGTTTCCATATATCAGCATTTGAGTTCATAAATTTTCATGGTTAATGGTAATGCATTCTTATACTCGGAGATCCTCTCTTGCACTCTTTTAGTTTTGACCCGTGTTTTAAAAGACTCACTCAAGCACATATGTAGGCTTAAAGATTCAGGTCCAACACTTTGAGCACTTTATAGGCGAGGCTCATGTAAAAGGTTTTTATTGGATCCTATGCATTAGGGTTTTTTTTAATTTAGATTATTATTATTTTTAACATTCTCACTCAAACCTTTCTCTCATTGCCTTTGAAAAAAAAAAGTGCTTTTGTACGGTTTGCACCTAAATCCTATAGGAGGTGTTTGTTTCCAAGATTGTGGAGTGTTTATTTTGAATGATTAGAAACGAAAAGTTATTTTGAGTGTTTATGAAAGAGAAATTATAGTAATAACTCGTTTGGATGAGCTTTTTATAGAGTGATTACTAAAACTCATTTTTAATAGCTCCGTAAAAGATTCAAACATAATTGTCTGGAAGTCTATTCCTCCTAACGTCAAACACTGCTTTTGAAGTATCATTCTAATGATTTGCTTGACTGAATAGAAACTAGTCGGATGCAAAGAGATGGGCGAGGAGCTATTGAAGTCAATAGAGTCCCACGATTCGGCCAAAGTTTGAGTCGAAAGCGGTTGAGGGATCTCTTGCAGTTGCTTTTCAAATGCGCTCTGATCTCGGTTTCAGTTCATACTTCACAGCGCTGATCCTCAGCATTATAGGTTCGGTTCCTCTTTACAATTTTGGTTGTATTTTGCAGGCTTTGCTATGTATGAACAGGTTGAGTTTCGGTTCATTTTTTGAGGACTAAAACTCTGTCTTCTCAGGTAGTGTTTGACAATAAAATATGTTATTTGCAACTTCACTTTTTTTTAATCGAAACATAAACGCAAATTGTTGAAATACATGAGTATATATATATATATATATATATATATTAAGAAATGATTTTAGTCTTTGAAGTTTTTTATTATTGAATTTCAACACTACATAAGGAGTTTTGAAGAGATTTTTGGGTTCACAAACCTATCAAAGAGAAAGAAAAGAGCTCAAAGATGGTAGAGGAATGAAGACACCTTTAAAAATAATACGATGAGATTTTCTTTATCTTTGAGCAATTTCACAAAAAAAATTATTGTTAGAACCAAACGTGCCTTCAATAATAATAATAAAAAACAAAATAGAAATAGAAATATAAATTTGGATAACCACTTTCTTGAAATTATGGATTTGTCTAGTAAAAAAAATCATAATTTCAGATTCTCCAACATGAGAGGGGTGTTTTGGACTATGCTCTCAAATAAATCAGAGCCAAAGTTGGTTTTCAGGACTAAACTCGCGACTATGATGTTAAACTGAATTATTATTAAACAATAAAATCAACGTGTCACCGATCTTTTTTGTACCGATACTTTTAATTCTCCAATTTTCATTTTTTAAAAAGTGATTCTAAATTTGACTTGTGGGCGATGAATGATACTATATTGTTTCATATTTTTGCTAAAAGAAATTATAGTTTTTTTTTTTTAATTCAATAATATTGAAATCAAAGAGAATGAGCAACTAAAATTGATGCTTAAGCTAAAAATGAACCTAGCTCGAGTAAATCAGGGATGACTAATTAACTATGAGATTATAGAATCAACTATATCCTTCCCAAATACTAATAAATAGAAAATTTACTATTTAAAAGTTTAAAACAAAAACTGATATTAATAGCATTAAATCATCGAGATGAATGTGTTGTCATGACTTCAAAAGATTATGAGTCAGAAATCTTCAAAATTCCAATTTCTCAAAAAAAAAAAAAAAAAAAAAATTCAAAATTTCTTTAAAATAAATAAATAATTTGAATTACAATTATCTAGTTTTATTTGTGTCGTCAAAAGTGTCACTATAAATAACAACATTAATTACTTAGTCTTAGTTGAAGCTTGAAGCCTCCAAAGTACGCTCTCTTGAAGATCTTAAATTCGTTACTCACGAGATGAGCTTAATTATAAAATTCATTATTGTTTGTACTTAATTTTGTTGGGGGAGAAAATTCTATGTATTAAAATTTGTAACATTCATATCATCATATCATCAAAGAGCTTTCTGCTTGTTGGCATGAATTGCAAAATGCAATTGGATGCTTGGGAGCTATATAGGCTCGTTGGAGGCTCGGAATAGTGACTATATACTACTTTTTTATAATCCAACAAGCAAGTCAATCGAATGGAAATCTAAAGTGTGTGCCACGACTGGTGCAACTTTTATTACAAGATTCAAGAAAAAGTTTTTGAAAGAGGGAGAAATGTGTAAAAAATACTTTTGTTTGAATGCAACAATAAATACTTCAACTATATTATATTTGTCATATAACTTGGGTACAACCGCTAACTAACCATATTTTCTGATATTACATTTTAGAACGCATTTTATGTGATTCACATGTATATGTATATGAAAATAATGAACTGTTTTATCATCCAACAAATTTATAATAATTAATATAATTTTAACTAATTTGAGTGTAATTAAAAAAAAAATAAAAAAAATATGTATATATGTATGGTGAAAAATCTAAACTATTAAATTCTATTTCATATTTTAGCCACAAAAATAAATAATCGAGATCCAAATAGAAAATGGGATAAACAAATACTGATTTTTTTTTTTATTAATTAATTGAGAACAAAATAATGGAATAATAATACCCGAACCACTCGCACGTGTCGGGTTAACACCAACATAGGATTGCAAATTCACAACAATCACACGTGTTGGAGACTTATTACCATCAACCTAATTTTCTACTCCATAAATCAAAAAACAAGACACAGCCTAACAATAAGATTAACAATAATAATAATTTTAAAATTATTAACTGAATTTCTTCTTCTTTTTTTTTTTCTTTTTTTTTTTTTCTGATTTCTGTGTCTCATTGCTCTCACCGGCGGCCACTTTTCCGGCGCCTGAAAATGTCTTCATCCTCAAACAGTGTAGTGCTGTTGGATTGTTTCAATGTCCAGTCCCTTTAGTTTCACCACTGATTCAACATGTCCCTTTAATGTATGAAGCTCCCTCAACCTTCAAAATTTTACCATTACATTACACACAATCATATTCGAATGCGAATCCAAACACTTGGAACGAGAGAAGAAAACGACAATTAGAGGTTTGAATGCATGATTGTATCATGTTAAATCACTACTGAATTCGAAAGTTTAAGCCGATAGATTTATGTATACCTTGCAACTTCAGCACGCTTCTTGGCTTGCTCGGCAATTTCAGACAACTCTCTGTAATTGGTTTTGTCATTGAAGAGCTCCGACGTTTCGGGAGGTTGCAGACCGTGAAGGGTGCGTTGAGCTGCAGCCCATTGAGCCTCCCTTTCGCCAATGCCATAATCCTTCTTTGATGTGAATGCAGTCTGAAATGTATATGTGAGCATGAGAAGGTTAGGACTTGTTTGATAAACGTTTCAGTTTCTCGAGGACGAACGTTACCAAATGAATCATTAATGTACCTTGTTTTCCAGCATGTTGTCCCAAGCCTTGCCGCTCAATGCATATCGAGTGGCGAACTTGAGAATGTCGAGAGGAATGTAGAAGACGATGCTATAGATCCAGATAACTCCAGCCCATCTCCATCCAATCCCTTGCATCTCCGCAAAGGGCCAGTTCGCATACACAGCAATGATCGTAGCAACCTTAACGAATACAAAGAAAACGACATTATAGAGGTTCAAATGCAGAGGCTTCTTCTATAATATTAATGTTACGATTCTTACCAACTGTGCAACAAAGAAGGCAAACACGAGAAGTAGACCAGGGCGTTCCACGAATGACCAGCTTCGAGATCTCGTGACAAAGATAAGTGCTTGACTGACTGTGCTGACTTGAAGATACACAGCTGCTGTGAGCTCACTCCCACTTCCTCTGATTGAATGTACACCAAATTTGTCCTGTACGTGTATACAAAGAACTCTATGAATATAGAATAAGGAACAGAATCTAAAGGAAGCAATTATTTGTAATTTTATTACCGAAAAGAAATCGGTAGTGTTAGCAATCCAGAAGAAAACGACAGTCATAACGGCTAAGTACGAGCCCAAAACAATGCCGGTTGCAAAGATCTCGCGTAGCTTCCATGAATCAGGAAGAGGGGAGGGTTTTACTCTATCTTTAGAGATGGTCATAATGGTGCCATCATTGAGAATGGCTATGACCAGAACCATGAAAGGGGAGAAATCGAATCGCCAAATTAGTGCAATAAGCATAAAGCCCAAGACGATACGAATGGTGATCGAAACTGCATAGATCGTGTAGTTCTTCATTCTCTGGAAAATGGCTCTACTAGTTAAAACAGCGCTGATGATCACACTCAGTCCTGGCTCTGTCAAGACTATATCAGAAGCACCTCTTGCAGCATCAGTTGCATCAGCAACAGCAATTCCTATGTCTGCTCTCTTCAATGCTGGAGCATCATTCACTCCATCTCCTGTCATCCCACAAATATGTTTCCTCTCTTGAAGTCTCCTCACAATTTCATATTTATGCTCTGCATTTAACATCAACCATTCAGTAATAAAAGCACAAACATAGTTACATAGGTTAGCTGTATATAATTTTGAAAATCGGAAAATCGAAGCTTCGCTTCACTATACTCGGAGTAACCACGCCCTTTCCTAGGTCAGGCACTGAGAGACATAGAAGGAATAGAGAGATATAGGAGATGTTTTCAAATTAATGTCACAGGTGGATCTGAAACTTGAGACCTTGAGGGGAGCACACTTTGAAAGCTCAAGCCTTCAACTACCGCGCCACCCCTTGGGGACTAGGTTAGCTATATTATAATGCGTTTATGATGGAACTAGTCATTCAACTCACCAGGGAAGACACCTGCAAATCCGTCAGCCTTCTCAATAAGCTCATCAACAGGCAACGAAGCAATTGACTCGTCCTTACTTTCTCCAAGTAGTGAGGAAGATGGATACATGTTTGTGCCCATTCCAAGCCTACGGCCAGTTTCCTTTCCGATGGCGAGTTGGTCACCTGTGATCATCTTAACATTCACACCAAGATGAAGTGCTCTTCGGATTGTCTCTGCACTGTCGTGCCTTGGAGGATCAAAGAGAGGCAAGAGACCGACAAATTCCCATCGTGCTCCAGCACTTTCTTTGGTTTTTTCTGGAACAGTCTGGAGAAACAAAGAGATTTCATCAGAATCAAGCTCATTACAAAGAGATCTCTATATATTTATTGCATTAGCAGACAAACTAAACAATTACCTGTCTGCCAATAGCAAGAGAACGAAGACCACGATCAGCAAATTTATCGATGATTGAATGAGCCTTCTTCATGGCATCACCTTGGAGGTTACAGAGCTCGATAATCTGTTCGGATTCCATGAATATAAATAAATAGAGATAAAGAAAAACAATGTGCAAAGTTTCAGTAGTTTTACAACCTGCTCAGGTGCTCCTTTGCTGACTCTATGCCAGTTCCCATCCTTGTCAATATATGTAATAGCCGTACGCTTCTCTACTGGGTTAAAGGGCAAAAAATGGACCTCTCTAATGCCTTCTCTGGCCTGTGAGATAACCATAGAGAAGGCTAGCTAGTTAGAACATCATCGACGAAAACATCAATGGCTATTAAAAAAGCCATTGACTGTTTATTGAGGAACTAATTGCTGTAGAGTTAAAAAAAATATACCTCCTTAGGATCACCTAGCATACCAACAATGCAAGCATCAATAGCGTCTTGATTCTCGACCCTGGAAGCTCTAGCTCCAAGCACAAGCAAACTATCTTTGTCAACATCTTTTACGAACACCTGAAATTTCAAATACAATTCAATGATTGACTTGATAAAACCACAAGTATAACTGTCATTTTTCTAAAACTTGTTTATGTTTAGGACTGACCTCAATCATGGATTTGTCAACTGTAAGCTTGTTGAGAGTTAGAGTTCCAGTCTTATCACTGCAAAGCACATCCATTCCAGCCATCTCTTCGATGGCCGTCATTCTCTTTGTAATGGCGCCCTGCTCGGATAGCCTATGCGAACCAATAGCCATTGTGACTGACAACACTGTTGGCATGGCAATTGGAATCCCCCCAATGAGAAGCACCAAGAGATTGTTAATCCCATCTCTATATCGACGATGTTGAATCGGATACATCACTACTATCTCTATCACCATCCCCACGGCAATCGAGCAAATACAGAAGTTTCCAATGGCAGTCAAAACCTGAAATTAATAATAGGACAAAGAGATATAACATAGCAAACATATCCATCAGTTGAACTTTTCATTTCTAAACTGTGGAAATGAATGTGAAACTTGCACATTACCTTTTGGAAGTGTCCCACTTGATTTGTGCTATCAACCAAATGAGCAGCCTTTCCAAAGAACGTGTGGACACCAGTAGCAATTACAACAGCCTCGATCTCACCTTGCTTGACGGTGGAACCAGAAAACACTTCATCGCCAGCGTTCCTAGTAACGGGCAAAGACTCACCGGTAAGTGCTGATTGATCAATCTTGAGCGGATCGCCATCCAACAAACGAGCATCAGCTGGAACAATATCTCCCAACTTAATGCTGATAACATCTCCTGGAACTAAGATCGCAGCCTCTTCTTCTGACCATCTTCCGTCGCGAAGAACCTGTTGTAATTGCATTGGACATAAATTTTTGAATCCATACAGCCACATAACTTTTCGATCGGAACTACCCGATAATTACCTTTGTTTTTGGTGCAAGTCCTGCCATAAGTGCAGCTGCAGCATTTCCAGCATTGTTTTCCTCTATAAAACTGATTGTGGAATTGATAATAAGCAATGCAGTAATGCCCACAAAATCTTGCCAATCAGGTGGTTGCCCCTACAAAAAAAAAATTCCATTGAAATCATATCAGTGTCTCAGCAAGAGCTTTACATTTCGCTTTTCATCTTCGGAAACAGACGAAAGAAAGTGATGCTCACCCCTCCGTTGGCAAGAACAATGGCCATGATAGCAGCAGCTTCCATAACCCATGAAAGTGGATTCCACATAAAGCCCAGAAACGTGAGAAATTTATTTTCCTGTTTGTGAACAAGAGTTAAAAAATATTAGATTTTACTTTTGAAATGAAGCTAGAAGTTGAGAAAAGAAAACTGAGCTTGTTCATCAGTTTCGAGTGACCTTTTTCTCTTCGAGCTTGTTTGGGCCAAAGAGTTGGATCCTCTGCCGCCCCTCCTCCGAGGTCAAACCATCTCGAGAGCATTTCAATTGTTCAAACACTTCCTCAACTGGTATCCGCTCCTGTAAATCAAACACTCAAAAACATTAACTCACTTATTTCAAAAGATTCAAAGAAAAAAAAAAGTTTCTGTAACATTTTTGCTATCAATAAAATGTAGTTACAAAAATGAACATAGCTCAAGCCTTCGGGCCATGCACATAGAACATATTGGAACTCTGAAGGACCCAAGGCGAGCGCCTTCAATCAGGCTCTCGCATCTTTTTGTAGAAAATATTATATAAAGAATAATTTTTTCTAACAATAAAATTAGTTGCAAAAATGAACATAGTTCAAGCAGGCTTTCCTCGCCTATGGCCACAGGGCATGCACAAAAATACTTGGCTTCTGTGCCTTCAATAGTTTTTTAATAAGTTAACATAACACCTACGAAAATATTATACTAAGAATAATTTAATATGTATTGTATACCCGATAATAACATAATTTGTATGATTTATTATTCTTTAAATTTGTTTTTAGTATTACTCAGTAAAGCTTTGAGATTTTATGGCAATAAGAATATGTTTCCTATATCCATTTATGCTCTAAACATAGTATTTAATTATTAATTTATTTGTTATGTCTCACTTCACTCGAGCCTCGTCTTTTTATCACCTATTGTCATGAGGCAGTCAAAGGGAGTGTCGCCTCGCCCCTTCCCTTCAAAAACACTAAGCTCAAGAGTGTCTGGGCGCACTTACGATAATGTTGAGAAACGACAACCCAACCAGACAGGAACATTAGTATGATATCATTTAATTTGAATATAAACTCTCATAGCTGCTTTGCTTACTATGCCAAAACTCATAGTACCAAATCCTATTATTTTCAATAATTTGTTTATTATTTTGATTTAGACTTAAACAAAACCATTCCACAATCCCAAAACCTAAAAGTGAAATTCAAGAAGTTATCAATCGAAACAGAAACAGAAACAGAAATCCAGAATCTCCAACAGTTTTCTCAAATCCAGAAACAAAAAGTAGATGAGAAGAACTTACAAGATCGACGTTCTCTTTCTTGATCTCCTCCAAACTGATGTCGGCCATTTAGAAAACTATATTAAAATACAACACAAAAATGTGTATATAATTATACAAAAAAAAAAATAATATATATATATATATATATATGTTTGGTGAATCTTGTTTTTTCAGTTTCCCATATGACAGAGTAGTGAAGCGTTGCTTCAAATCGTCGGTCGACGGGAGGAAATTGTAAAATATTTTTTTGGTTTTTGTTAATTATGGTAGAGTGATGAGAAGATAGGTGTTTTATAGGGAATTGTTTATCCATTTTCGAACGGAAGTAAACAATGGAGATTTGTTTTGGCTCTCCTGAACGCTCGCTTGTTTGTAGATCCGCCATTACTGCCTTTCTGTTTTCTCTTCTTCAAATTTCAGCCATCTGAAAGCGAAGAAGATGCTCTTGATTTTACGTTTTTACCCTCACTTATATTAGAGGCTTTTTTTTTTTTTTTTTGTGTTTAAATGACATTTTGATTTTTCTTTTTTTTTTGAAAAGAGTTAGAATAGAGAGGAATAACCGTTAATTATAATTAATTATTTATCTGTAAGAAGAAATTAAATGATAAATTTAATTTATTTCAAATTTTTGTACCTTATTTATTTTATATTTAGTTAACTATAATTTTTATATGTTTATCTATTTGATTCATGTGCAGTTATGTTCAATAATGTTTTTAGACACTTGAACATTATAAATTATTTTTTACATTTTATTTAGTTTTTCTTATGTTCTAAAATAGTTGATTTATACATTTATATGGTTGGTTTTGTTTTATATTAACAAATAAAGAATTATTATAAAATAATGTTTACACATGCGGCGCAAGTTAGTATTTTCTAGCGTAATCAAAAAGTTACATGTTATGGTTCATCCTTAAATATTGTGGTTGGTTTATAAACGAACAAACGCTTCTTAATGTCTAATAACAATATATATAGAGAGTTGTTGATTGAGATATGTTCACCAATTAAACATTTTCATGTTATTATTTCAAATTAAATGAAAAAATTTAAATTAGGTTTAGGGACAATATTTTCCACATTTTACTTGGATTGAAAATTGGTTTATTTGAAATTTTGGTCAATAAGTTTGGTGGCCCAATTCTATCTAAATAGGCCTAAATGAGACAAGCCCAAGGGACAGTCGTAGGCCCATTGAAGCCCAAGCCCACATAAAAACTTATAGAGAACTCTATAAATAGAATTAGACTCTCAAAAAATGTTTAAAGAGAACTCACCACATATCATTACTACAACACTTGTGACAATTTCTTCCACAAATTTCAAGGGCACTACGCTCTTCAAGAAAATTGTACACACATAAGAATGAAGTAACATCTTTCCAATTGAATACATTTGCTCACTACGACATCCAAGAGAAATATATGCATCTGAGAAGGAAACAACATTCTTCAAAGTCCATATACATATTAAAGACAATTGTGCACTACGATCTTTATGAGAATTATATGCATCTGAAAAGAAAGCAGCATTCTTCCAAGTCTATATACATATCGAAGACAATTGCATATTGCGTTTTTCAAAGAGAACCATGTGCATTGAGAAAGAGCATTATGATTAGCCTACAATTTCATGGCACTTGCATACTACGCTCATAAAGTGAAACGTATGCATCTTAATAGAAGAATCATGAACATTTTTTTAAAACCAAATACTTTTCATGACTTCAAAACTCAAACCTCTAAAGATCAATTGAGCTTCAACCTGAAGACAAATCAACCTCAAGAACAAGAAGTAAAAGCCTTTGAAAAAAATCATCATTGTTCGCAAAGTCCTAAAGATAAATTAGTCTCACAAATTGCCAAGCCTTATCACTGAATCCAAGTCGAACTAGAAAAAATAAACACAATTCTCTAGAAATGACAAAACACATATTTATTCATTTCGTGGAATTTTTCATGTATAACAAAAAAATATATATATATAAATAACATAGTTCTGAAAAAAATAATTTAAACTAATCAAAACAAATCAATTCACTTGATTGAAAGCAGTTAGTTTAACTAATTAAAACATATAAGGTTAATTGATTTTTAAAATGATAATTTTGAAATATGAAAAAACATACAAAATCTATTATCATGGACGAAATATTTTAGAAAAAAGTGATCTAAATAAATTTGTAGCAATTTTTCCTATTTATTTCACAAAATAAATTGATAAGTTGAAAATAATTCTTTATAACTTAAAACCAGAAATCAAAATCTAAAATAATAATAATAATAAATGTATGACAAATTAATAGTAATGAACTAAGAACTAAAAATAGTAATAAATTAAGAAATCATGAAAGAAAATAGAAGTGTGAAAGAGTTTTTTTTTTTTTTTTTTTCCAGAATTTCAATGTGGAGAAAAAGCATGCATAATTAATTACATGAATATAAAAATGGAAGCAATAATTATGAAGAAAAAAAAAAGAAAAAAAAAAGAAGGAAAAGGGTGGGTCTTTAAATTGTGTTGGAATTTGTTTGTTAATTGATGGATTCCATTTCTCAAATTATTAAAAAAATAAACAATTTAATAAATTAAAATGATCACCATTTAATATAAAAAGGCTAATAAAGACTAGAGAGATTTAAATAAAACAATGAACAGATAAAGAAACAAATGGGTTAAAGATCTGATCCGATAGTGATTATTTTTTAAAAAATTATTTTTTAAATTAAAAGTGATTAATTATTTTTATTGGGTTAAAATTATGAGTTTGTTAGATTAAGGGCGTGTTTGAGTTGTCGGGTTATAATAAGTTAGGGTGGGTTACCTAATTCATCCTAATTCAGCACGTGGTTCAATGTTTTTTTTTGCTTTTTCAATCAACTATATATATTATATTAATTATCATCAAATTTTTTAATGTAAAAAGACAATCTTCATCATATTGCATCAACTTTTATCTCTTCCCAACCTTACACCGCAAATCTATATTTACTAACACTTTTCTTATGCGCCCTAAAACAATAAAATAATAATAATAAAACTTTTAGTACAAATTTGGGGGAGGCCACAAACTTTAGATAGAGGGCATTACAAATACCAATTTCTAGAATCGAACTCAAACTCGTAACGCTAGTGTTGAACTGAATTAACATTAAACAATGAAATCATTATGTCATCCCTCTTTCGATTAAAATAATAAAAGTCATAATTCAATATCATTTATTCATTTTCATCGAGGTGATTTCCATTCGATTTTAGTCAATTTTGTATTAATTAACACCATCCCCTTAAAAAATATATTTAAAATTGGTCACATTATAAATTTGAATTAATATTAACAAAAGTTGATTCAATTCCTAATTTTAGTAACAGATAGGACAAAAATCTAACCTTTTTATCATTTATTGAAAAAGATGGTAACTTTTTTAAGAAAATATAATATAAATAAATAAATAAAAGCCAATTTTAAGTTGTTTTAAGCTATTTTAAAAAATTATAAACTAAAATCAAACATATTTTTTGTAAGGATCTTGAGGAGTATACCTCAAGAACTCAAGCGTTCAACTAACTGTGCCACCCTCGGAATATATTTATGTATACATTATTATTATTGAACTAAATTCATTTACCTTTAAGAATATTGATTTCAATGTACTTTACATTATTTAATAAATGTTTATAATATATATTTGACGAAAATATATTTAAGATTTGTGTTGGGTGATTATAGTTTTTATTAAATAAAAATAAATGAAGAAAAAAGTATTTATCAATATGTCATTAGTCATATGATCCAAATGAATGATATTCTTCTACTTTTTAAAGTTCGATAATAAGATGTAATTTTTTCATTACTTGATCAAAAATTATTGATCTATGTTTATTTTGAAAGTATATATATGCATTATCCATACCATGTAATTACTAAATAAATTTATAAGATTTAAAAAAACAAGAATGAAAAGGAACATTAAATTTATTTCTTAAAAATATATATTCTTTTTTTTTTTTTTCTTTTGAAATCTTAAAGAATATATTATAATTATTTATAGAACCAATATTATTAAGATTGTTATTATTAATGCAAAACTCATATGATCCAAGATCAAGCAACTCTTGAATCATTTGCTCCACGTCATCGTCTTCAAGCCGGTCGACCTCCCGAGCATCACCGCCGGTGACCCATTTATCATCAATATCCGGCAAGTGACCGCCGCCGTCCGGCCGACTTGGGTCGGCAGGTTTCCGGTCGGCAAAGTGGGTTTTGTTGGGGATTTGCCTTTTGGGAATTTGGAGAGAAGCCATTCGACATCTCTGCAACTTGTCGATCAACGTGGGAGTTAGAAGCTTGGACGGCGCCGGCGCCGGCGATAAGTGATGTGGCGCGTTTTGATTGGTTGGGAGTTTGTTTGGACAGAACATAATTCTGGCTGCTTCGTCGTATGCTTTGGCTGCGTCTTCCGCCGTTTCGAATGTTCCTAGCCATATCCTTGTTTTCCTGAAGGTTCAGATAATTATTAATTAATTAATTAATTAATAATCAAATTTTATTATTTGTAATTCTATGTTTTTTTTTTCCGCCATTTATTATCTCTATTTTAATTATTAACAATTTTTACCATCAATTTCACTTAAAATTTCCAATTTTGTGGATTGATTAAAGCTATATATTTAACTTAATTTCAGTTTTTATTATATTAAAAAAAAATTTCTCTAAAATTTTATTATTTTTAGATTTTATTTTCATGTTTTTTAATAAATTGAATCATGGTAATTAACTAAAAAATGTACATGATATTTTTTAGAAACATATTGGGTTTTTTTTTTTTAATTCAACAAATAATGAGATATCTCCAACATGATTTGAAAACATACCACATGAGATAGATAGATTGATTTATTAATTTAATTTAAAAAAACTACAAATTAAAATAAAGGGATGGTTAAATAAGATCTTAATTAATTTAAAGAGAATTAGTAAAAAATTATTTCACCTTTTAACTAAAGTTTTAAAATCTAAATGGATTATATTGTTATATAAACTAAATTCTAATTTGCCTTTGCCGGACTCCTCTACAGCGCTGTTGTGGTCTTGCCATTTTGATAAATAGGAAGTCATGGAATTTGAGGATTATATATATATATGTATATATGTATATATATATGTATATATGTATATATATATATATATATGTATATGTGTGTGTGTGTGTATAGTTTCACAAATCAATGGAGAAAAAAAATAAAATAGGATAAATTATAAACTTTGCCCCCGTCATTTTAAGAAAAGTAAAATTTAGTTCTTATCAATAACTTTTTTTAGTATATATTAGGGGAGGTGGACCACAAACCCTACGTTGAACGTGATACAAAGAAAACTTAATTAACCACTAATCCAGTGAATACTAATGTATTACTGGTCACAACTAAACTATGCTCACTTTGACTTAAAAATTACAATCAAATCTTTATGATTTAAGAATATAAAATTTAGTTCATATAATTTGGAAATGAAACTTTAATGTTTAAGAAAATCTAAAAAGTTGTCTATGTTGTCTTAGGAAAGTGAGATAAAGTTATTGATTGGACAAAAAAAAACAAAAAAATTGAATGATTCATACATGAAAAATTATATTTATGTATTTAATTCGTCTGCTATTTAGGAA
>JBBMEG010000022.1:13190329-13200924 GCA_037832605.1 Cyclanthera cordifolia
AAAAAAAAAGTCAAAGCAAGCATAGTGTGACGGTCATGCTTGTCCAATGCGTGTTACTCATGACTGCATGTCTGTTCAATCCCGTTTCATCGTGCTTTTATGTTATTTTGTCATTATTGCATGCTAGGATAGTTTCTTTCATTTTATTGTAAGTGTTGACTCCTCGTCATTTTCATATGTAAGGGTGTCACATCAATTATGTGTCAAAATGTACTATAGGGGGTATGACTTCTTGAAACTTCATCCATACCAAGTTATTATATGATAAATGCAATCGTTGATATGTCTCTTATTGTATTTTATCATATAACTTTCAAAGACAAAAACATTTCTAAAACTCTCTTTCTTCCTTTTTCGAAAATATTTTCACGACGCACGTGATAGAGGTTGCACATGTTGTGCCACCCGCTTTGCCATTTTGGTTCGGCTGACTTGCTCGCCGGATTAGAGCAAGTGCCGCACAACCGTCATTCTGCTGCCTCTGAAGTGCGACTGTGACAAGTGGTATCAGAGCCTAATTTGGTTCTTTTGTAATGACAATGAGTTCACCTGTGATAGATCAGTGGGCCAAGTCCCATGTCGATCGGTTGTTCGACCTAGAAGAACATATGGTCGATCTAGCTGGAATGCTAGAGTATGTCCAGTCCTTGGATTCTCACTTGAATGAGATTGCTGCCAAGGCTATCACGGTCGATGCGGTAGCTGGCCGCCTAGACGGGATGTCTGTGCAAGAGTTGATGTTGAGGGTAGAGACCCTTGAAGACAAAGCCCCACGGTCTGGTGGCAATGAGCATGGAGAAAGCTCGTTGGGCTCCGTTGCCTGCATAGAGAAGCGCGTCAAAACTATTGACAGTGGGTAAAAAGCAATGGCTCGGATGGTGTCGGAGCTGTCCGAGGAAATGAGAGTTGTCATTAGCGTCGTCGGGACAGAAATGGCTGATTTGAACGCTCGAGTTAATTCACCATGAGGGTAGTGGAAAATCAAGCCTCAACTGGAGGTGTCATTCAAACCAGTAAGGTCAAGGTGCTTAAACCGAAGCCCTTATGCGAGGTTCGAGGTGCAAAATATTTGGAAAACTTCATATTTTATATGGAACAATATTTCAAAGCCACAAATACAGTGTTTGAAAGTCACATTAGCGACAATACATTTGGCGGATGATGCCAAATTGTGGTGGAGATTGCACTATATGGACATTCAAGAAGGAAGATGTACCATTGATAGCTGGGAGTTGTTGAGACAAGAATTGCCCTCATAATTCTTCACCGAAAATGTTGAAATTCTTGCAAGACGCAAGTTGTGAATGTTGAAGCACACTGGAACAATTAGAGAATATGCCAAAAAATTTGCTGGGTTGATGCTTGATATCTGAGACATGACAGAGAAAGACAAAGTTTGTTGAAGGATTGAAGCCATTAGCAAAGGCCAAGCTCTACGAGCAGAAAGTACAAAGCTTGACTGAAGGATATGGTGCCTTATAGAGACTATTTGATTGGGTCAGTGAACTAAAAGAGGATAAGCCTCAAGATCGAAGAGAGAGTATAACCTCTTTGTACCAAGACAGTAGATATTTTCAACCGACATCTCCTAGGAGTTGGGGAAGAGTCCGACCGAGTGGTCAAAGTGGGGAATGCAGACCTTCCTCGTCTAAAAGTGAAACTTGTGGCAAATGCCACATCACCTTACGAAGCAAAGCCACAGATCATGCTTCTTATGTGATGGACCTCATCCAGCGCACGAGTGTCCTAGTCGAGAGATCATTAAGGATTTTAAGATTGCTCTCGAGGCAAACAAGAGACTTGAAGATGAGTCGGCCAAAGATGTAGTAGCCGAGGTCGAGCAAGAGGAAACTGAGGTGATCCCTCGTATAGGGACCATAAGGTATTTGTCCGCCTTCGATATAACAAGAGCCTAGCCGAGAGTCGAGACAAAATGTCTCGCAAGAACGCCCATCCTTGATCCAAAAAGAGACGACATGAGTACGTATAACCCCACGAGATAGTGGAATGATAAACAAAGTGGAGTACCAAGTCATCAAGGTAATGCAACAAGGTACGAAAGCAGCTGGATCAGTCCAAAGAGACATTCTAGTCAGTCTAAACCCGGCAATGCGGTTCCTATATATGGTGTCGAAGAGAGTAGTACAACGACAAGTTCCAAGACAATAAGACAATAGCCTTCAGACAAGTCATGAAGCATCATGTTCGTCAGTCCCTTTGAAGAATTCATTTGGGGTGTTAGCTGAAGAAACATAAGTAATGGACACAAGTCAAATCGTACAAGAGTTCTTCGACAAGTGGAAGAAAGCTGTAGGCTCCGAGCCTCCAGATTTGATTGATAGGATCGTCAACCGTTTAAATGAGGGAGAATGTGACGACCATGCTTGTGCAGTGCGTGTTGCACATGGCTGCATGTCCGTTTCATCATATGCTTTTATGTACGTTATTTGCGTTATTATTGCATGTTAGGATAGTTTCCTTCATTTTATTGTAAATGTCTGACTCCTTGCCATTTTCATATGCAATGGTATCACATCAATGATGTGCCAAAATGTACTATAAGGAGTATGATTTCTTGAAACTTCATTCCTACCAAGTTATTATACGATAAATACAATCGTTCGTTGATTTGTCTCTTATTGTATCTTGTCATATAACTTTCAAAGACAAAAAACATTTCTAAAACTCTCTTTCTCCCTGTCGAGGATTTCAAATATCCCACATCGGTAAGGTGGAGAGTCCTCTAGCACAAATAACACAAGGTGAGCTACTCCTCTCACTGTCAATTGGTTTTGAGACGATGCCCATACTTTCTAAGTCTCCCTTTTTCGAAAACTGACTTGCTCGCCGAGTTAGAGCAAGTGCCGGACAATCGTCATTCTGCTCCTCTGAAGTGTGATTGTAACACATAGTTCAATTAGCACTAGCGATGCACCACTCGATCAATGGTTCGAATCCTCCTTGTATCACCAACTTCGCACAGTTTAAGCCCCCTCCTCATATTTGGACTAAAAAAAAAAGAGATTTAAAAAAAAAAGAGAAAAAAAAGAAGAGAAATAAGAAGAGGAAAGGCGAAGCTTTGTTCTTACTCTTTCTCTGTATTCTCCAATTTGGTGCGATAGAAACCGATTACTCTTCTTCCTTGCTTCCAGTTCTTATCTCCTCCATTGCAATCCAATTCTTAAAGAAGAAGATGCGGCGGTCTGCTACAAGGAAGACCGGTCAACCCAATTCAACTTCCGGTAATTCTTCCGCCGTAGATCTCCTTCGTTTCGGTATTCCGTTCTTTTTTATGTACCAAGAATGATTCCACTTCTGCCATTTACATTCTTTAATTTTGATTATTTATTCCCTCGATTGATTTGTTTTGTGTATTTTTTATTTTGTGTGTGTGTATCTTGCTACGTTGAAGATTTAATTAGTCTTTTAAGTAATTAATATTGTCGGATTTCAGCGGGTATGAATAGCTGTACGATTTTGCTAATTTGGAAATTTCAAGATTGTTTTATACATTAGTTGAGCACCAGAAAGAAGCTAATCCGTGGAGTGAGTCGGTGCTATTAAAAATTAGGGGTTCTGGAGTATAGAAATTGAAAGCCAACATATCCTAAAATGTCAAACTATTTTTTTTTATTAATTTTTAAATATATATGAGTGAGTGTCCGTTTCAGATTATTGCTCTCTGACTCTACAACATTTGATTGTAAATTCATAGGAAATCAATTCGTTTTGGTTTCCAAAAACACACTACTTTTATTCTTTGTTTTCAAGCATTTTCAAAACTTTATTGAGTTATGAACTTTGGCGGTCTTTGGGTGTTTTTATGCTAAACAATGTGGTAAGTCATAAGTGGCTTTCTCAGTTATATTGTAAAAATTATCTTTCTCAATTATGTGAAAGTATCTTATTTCTGAGATTTTGCCACCATTGGGGGTTCTTCTTGGCAGGATTTGACACATTTCTATAGAAAATTAATTGACATTAGTCAAGGATTCATGTTGTTCTTGACTCTTGATTTATTAGCTCAGTTCTTTCTGAATGATTAATCGGTGATTCATAGTATACGAGACGTAGTTATTACTTATTTTACGAGGCTGCATCTTGAAAAATAGTCGATATGTGCTAAAGATGAGCTCGACACTCGCAAATATCAAAATCAGAAAAAGAAGAAATTTAAAGGTGCAAGTTTAACCGTCATTTTTTTGGTCAAGGGAATCTATAAGCCCCTTCTTTGTCTTGTCTGCTGCCATAAACTACATTGTTTGTGATATCCTTTTTTTCTTCTTTTTATCATAATGTTATAATTTTTTTTTAATTGAATGATTTGTAATGAAAATTAAACACAATTTCTCAATTCTCATGTACTTAAGATTCTCAATTAATCCAGCTTCAAGTAGAGTGAGCACAAAAGAGTTGGAACGGATCGATAACCTATTTTACTCTTATGCCAATGACTCTTCTGGTTTGATTGAGTAAGTCATCTTATGAACCATGAAAGTATCTCAATTTTCACCATTGCTAGTTGTTTTCGAAGAACCAACGTTGCTAGTTAGCTTTGCGTTGTACCTATATTTTCTTCATTCAGTATTATATCATTTAAATTCTTAGCAATGTTCAAATAATGAACCTTTTCTTTATGTGATAGATGTCTCATTCTTAATCGTGTTTAAAATTATCCACTTCTTCATCAAATAAAAAAAAAAACCTCTATGTTAAATCACCAATCAACCCAAAATTTAAGTTAATGGGTTGGGATAAATTTAATTACAACAACCAACACTCCTAATCACTTGTGGGCTTCAAAATTTGAGAAATGCCTTATAAGTGAAATTCAATTTTAATTGGAGAGGAAAACGACTTTACAGGGACTCGAACTTAGGACCTCCTGCTTTGATACCATATTGTATTATATTAAACCATAATCAACCCAAAAGTTTAAACTAATGGGTTGAGATAAATTTAATTACATTAACCAACACATATGGATAAAGTTTTCCCCATCTTTAAGGAGACTTCTGAATACTTGTATGGATAAGATCCATATGGTATGTACTACTGAACTGACTATTTCTTTAACAGTCCAGAAGGGATTGAAACTCTTTGTTCAGACATGAAAGTGGATCACACTGATGTAAGGATCTTAATGCTTGCTTGGTAAGTTCTATAGTAGATTAACATGGTAGCTCAAATTGTTTTGTGTATATGACCCCTCCATTGCCTAGAAACTAATGGATTGCGCATAACAGGAAAATGAAATCTGAAAAACAAGGATACTTTAACCTGGTAAGAATATTTACTCTTGTAGGCCTTGGAATAATCTAAAGTATATGCAAATGTTCTTTCTAACATTATTGTCTTTTTATTTTTCACACATTTGATCCTTTCTCTGTCGTTTTTTAATCAGTATAGTAATCTATGACGAGTATATTTTGTCGGTGGTCTGCAAAGCAGGAAAATCCTATGATTTATATTCCCAGCTTCAATTTAGTTGGAAATTTTTGTTTTCAAGATCTATAAATTGTTTTTCTCTTTCCCTCAAGATCTCAAGTTCGACAATCACCTGTGACATTAGTTAAACACCTCTTGTTTTTCCATTTCTTTGATGTCTCTCGGTGCTTGGCCTAGAGACAGGTGTGGTTACTCCAGGTATAGTGGAGCAAAGCTTAGATTTTCTAGTTTCAAAAAAAAAAAAAAAACTCTTCTTTTTCTCTCGTCTTTACTTTTCTTTTCATCATGTTGATTCCCATCTTATTATCTATTCTAAATGCTTTGTGAAGATCACAAGACGAAGTATATAGCCCCTCCCTTCCTACTCCTTAGTAAATCCTTTTTGATATCTGTATGTGTCTATTGTCAATTTACGCACACCTCGTCTATTCGCACGCGACATATTTGAATGTCATTGAAATTTGTAGGAAATTTTTTCTTAGGTAGGTGGGTACTATGGATGAACCCGTCATCTCTTAGATCTCTAAGACTCTCTTTGACCTTAACCTATTGCATATTTGATAGGAAGAATGGCGCAGAGGTCTCAAATCCCTAAAGGCTGACACTATTAGTAAACTAAAGAAGGCACTACCAGATCTTGAGAAAGAGGTAAATGTAAATCTTGTCTTGTTAAAAATTTCAAAATTAAATTTTTGTACACATAGTTGGTGCTTTTCTTAATTTTTTGCTCAAAGTTTTTAATCATCGATTCCTCACATCTTGAAAAGGTACGGGTCCCATCAAACTTCGCGGACTTTTATTCTTATGCTTTTCGGTATTGTTTAACAGGTAAACAAATTATGTTTAGTGTAGTTTTAATCGTGAAGATTGATGTATTTCTTATACTTTGAATAGTAATTTGATTTTTACGTTTTCTTTATCCCATTGAAATTTTCTTAGAGGAGAAGCAAAAAAGCATTGACATAGAGAGCATATGCGAGTTGCTGGATCTTGTTTTGGGGTCTCAGTTTCAAGCCCAAGTTAATACATTTGTTGAATACTTGAAGGTGAGGGCAGCATTGTGTATGTTGTTTTTTTTTGTTTTTTTTTAAGATAAGAAACAATTTCAATAATATAGGAAATTACAATATGTCCCCGAAGGATAACAAAAGAGACTTCCAACTGCTAAGTAGGGTATCATAACTATAGTTAGGAAAGGTTGGAGATAACATACATCATGATACAACAAGGAAAATGATATTATCTAAGAATAAAGAAAAGAAATAGCTTTATCGTGAATAGTATGTTTGTTACGTTGAATTATGTTAAATCACCAATAAACTCAAAAGGTGAAGCTCGTAGTTTGAGGTGAATTTAAATATATCAACGGGCACTCTCCCTAACTTGTGGGCTTGGACTTGGAAATTTTAGAATGCTCATAAGTGAAAATCAATATTAATTGGGGATGAAAACGAGTCGGTAGAGACTCGAACTCTGGACCTCCTGCTCCAGTACCATGTTGATTTATGTTAAATTACCAATAAATCCAAAAGCTTAAGCCCGGTAGGTTGAGGTAAATTTAAATATATCAACTAACATCTCTCATTCCAAATCAGCCGACAATAAGTCCGAGATAAATTTTCCCGTAACAGCTTTTGAATTTTTTTAAAAGGATGGCCAATAAGAGTCAAGTGGAGCGCCGTTGTCAAGTGCTCCATGAAAAAGGATTTCCTAATGAAATTCCATACCAATTTGGGAAGAGAGCCATGTAGGGCAGCCTTCGTTGAATCTACATTGCATTCTACATTGTTACTCGAGTACTGAATCTACATTGTATCTTGCTCTCTTTTGGTGTCATAGTACACATCCTTTTTGTGATTACAATCTCTCATTGCTTTTTGCTCAATGGAGATGTTTTTTGTAACTTGTTTCGTTAGGTTCCCACGGTAACTTTTCATTGAGTTTCCGATCGTAAAAAATAGTTAACAGTAGTACGGTAGTCTGAGTGAGTTACATTCTTGATTTATAGCCTCTCTTTTGCATACATAGTGGAACACACTGCTCAGTGTAAATAAAATAGAATTTACCTCATTTCATCACGTAGCTTTAGTTTAGCCATAGCTAAATAATTCATTTGTATGTTAATCTGCATTCTCACTTGGAAAACTTAATCTCATAGTTAGTGATTTAAGACAGGTGATCTTGAAAGATATATTGTAGAGACAACATTCACACACACACACATTTATTTTTGGGTTATAGGTCGTTTAAGCCAATGTTTTTTCTCTTCTTATTTGCCCTTATTATGTATGCAGATCCAAAGTGACTATAAGGTTATTAATATGGATCAATGGATGGGCTTCTTTCGGTTCTGCAATGAGGTACTCTCACCTCAAAACTCATTAACACATTTCATTATATTTGATTTCCATCTGTCCAACATGACTAGTGACCACTGAAATCACTACGAAAAACGAAGGCAAATAGCTAAAAAGGTAAATTATAAATTTGGTATTATAGTTGGCAAAAAAGTAGAATTTAGTCCTGTAGTGTTAAGTGTTAACTACTATAATTTAGATATTATAGTTTGAAAGATAATATAATATAATTTAATCCCCTATGGTTTTTAAAATCTACAATTTAGTCTATGGTTTGCCAAAAGTAAAAATATAGTCCATTTCGTTTGTAATTGTTGGCGAACTGAGTATCTGAAGCTAATTATCCATTATTAAAGTGATTTTGTTTGTCCAATCAAACACGTAACTCACACCGTCATTGAATAGCTATCTTTCACATATTTAATTCGCCAACAATTACGAATGATAATGACTAAGCAACTAAATTCTAGTATTTCAAAAATAATAGACACTAAGTTCTAGTTCAGGGACTAAATTCTAACCTTTATATGACTAAATTCTAACGTTCTCACACAAGAGAGTTATTGCAAATACAATGATCACATCCCTTATATCAACAAGATTGGTATTTTGGTTAGAAGTCTGTGAGGATAGCTTCTCTATATCAACAAGCTATCCTTAAATGTCCGTAAGGATACAATGATCACATCCCTTATATCAACAAGCTATCCTTGCAGACTTTTTAAGTAATCATTGTATCCTTAAAAGTTTGTAAGGATTTCTAAAGGTGGTTAAAAGTTCGTCAAAAGCTTCATAACTGGAAATATGATTTAATATCTTACTAATTACTTTAGTAACCAAAAATAGTTGAGCCGGTGATTGTTTCGTCAGTACTAATTACTTAAAAGTTTGTAAGGATAGTTTCTCTATCCCTCTCTAAGGATTCCACGATAGAAAGTGGTGTAAGGACAGCTTCTCTATCCCTCTCTAAGGATTCCACGTTAGAAAAGTGGAGAGAACTACAATTTATAAGATAGATGGACTACTCTTATCATCTATCACCAATTGGTAATGAAATGAATGCTCACACTATATAATATGGAATTAGAGTTCGTTAAATTCAAACAAGAAATTGGTCCAATCCAACATAAATAAAATTGCGATCTGATTTAAGATTTGTGAATCCAAAAGAGGTGTCATATTGAGGGCTGCTACTCTCGTCACCGATTAATTTTGAGATAAATGTTCACACTATCTAATAATCTGTATTATCAACATATGCGATTGATGTACTCAATTCAAGTTGTGACATTTGATTATCATCATGCAGATAAGTTTTCCCGACCTGAGCAACTACGATTCGGAACTTGCATGGCCGTTGATCCTCGACAACTTTGTCAATTGGCTTCAAGCAAAACAAAGTTAAAAGAACAACCGATGTCTTCATCCTACGTTGTATTTGAAGCTGAAGTATCCTATTTTCTTCCCACTATAGATTCAATATACGTCGTCATTTCCGAGGGCGTCGGTTCTTCTAACCACATCCTTTCTCGACATTGCTCATTTGGCAGGCTTTACACATTGCACAGCAGCAGAATTCTCACTGGTTATTCCTTTTTTTTTAGTTCACAAAGTTCTTTGAAATCGTTGGTGGTTTCCATTATGTTAAAGTTGTCATTTCAAGCATTCATGGACGATTCTGCTAAATTGCTAATGTTTCTTCCCACGTTTTTGTGGGCTTCATTCTTCATCATTTTTAGCCATTCAATTGACTATTTTACTGACAAACTCAAGCTGAAAATTGTTCTACAAGAAATTTTTGGGATTATTTTTAATTCCTTTTTGAATATTTGTCCCCTTATGTATTTCAAAGTCATTACTTCTTTTAGGTGGTTTGATGAGTTACTTTCATAAAATAATAAAAATTAGGCTCTTTGATAATCATTTCGTTTTCAGTTTTTCTAAAATTTAAGCTTACAATTAGTACTCGAATATATAATTTTCATGATTTTGATATCTACGTCTTATTTGTGTTTTTAAAAACAAAAAAGTAATGGTAATTGGAGTTTTAGTTATGTTTTGTTTGATCTCAAAGTTTTGAATATATTAGTTGATTGGATGAAAATTGATTCATAAACTATGATAAAATATTCATGGCTTTAGCTGAGATCCAAAATCAATTGGCAGTCTAACTCAAAGAATTGAAACCTCAACTGATGAAGTAACACAACAACAGATGGCCCCAAACCCAAGGTCTTGTGAAATTTATTTTATTTTATTTATTATTATTATTTTATTGTCTTGTTAATTTTACATGTTGATATTGATACAAGGAGAAATTAGTTCCATTATTATGACTAATGATCATAGTTTAGATATGATTTAGGTGAGCATGATTTGTTTTGGGATTATGACCCCACCATTGGTTTGGCCTGATTAGAAGATCATGTATGTTTGAAATCAAGGCAATGAAAATTTACCCATAATTTAATGATATGGAAAAAATAATGATGGTGATAGGAATAGCAGAGGGCAATTATGTAATTTCATCACTTTTTCACAAGGCTTGATATTAGTCTTACTCTTCAAATCATAAAATTTAATCTATGACAACTACTTACTCGAAAGTTAATTTTCTATGAGTTTTGTTTGACAATCAAATATTAATTATATAATCCAGGAATATATTAATCTTGTGAAAATAGTCGAAGTATATTTAAGTTGATTTAAATATACAAAGATCAAAAAATGAAATCATAAAGTTCTTAAAGATTATACGTTCAATTTATGGAAATCACTAAAAAATTTCTA
>JBBMEG010000022.1:13201024-13223932 GCA_037832605.1 Cyclanthera cordifolia
TTTTTTTTTTTTTTTTTTTTTTTTTTTTTTTTTTTTTTTTTTTTTTTTTTTTTTTTTTTTTTTTTTTTTTAATTCTAACTTCACTACTCTATCAATTCAAACCTTCTACTCTAGCCCACAACCTTAGCCCTTATCAATTTTATGAGTGCATTTTTTTAAAAAAAAATTTGAAAACATTTTTTACTACTTGAAAAAACATGATTCTTACTTATATGTTAAGAAAATATTTTATTAATTAATCTTGTGCGCATATATATAATATTGTTGTTAGTTGAGTTAACTAGTTAAATTTTGGTTAATCCAAGAACCAACTCAACCCAATGAAAACTAAAATCATAATTCAATTCAACTCAAAGAAAAATATAACTCATTCTTACTCTTATGTTGTGTTGGATATTTTGAGTTAGTTGGTTATCATTTTTTTTTTCTTTACACTCATAAATTTAGCTTGCTCTGAATTGTCAATTATATATGTTGATGATCTCATAATGTCCTACATAGTGAGGAGTCCTACGAGTATTCTTAAGATAAGATGAGCTACTTCTCTCATAACTAATTTGTTTTGAGATGAATGTCCACACTTTCTAATATGACATAAAAGTCCATTAAACTCAAACTGGTATTCAGTCCAATAAATATGAAATCGAGATCTGATTCAAGATTGGTGAGCCCAAAATAGACACCATCTTGAAGGAGCGTGTTGAGGATCTCATAATTAATGTTCTACATTGGTAAGGTTGGGAGTCCTCGAAGCAATATTAGGATAAGGCGGATTACTCCTCTCATAACCAATCGGTTTTTAGATGGATACCCACTATTTATAATATGGTATTAGAGACCATTAAACCCAAACGGGTATTTGGTCAAATAAATATGAAATTGAGATCCGATTCAAGATTGGTGAGTCCAAAAGAGACACCATTTTGAGGGGGCATGTTGAGGATCTCATAATGTTCTACATCGGTAAGGTGGGGAATCCTCCAAACATTCTTAAGATAAGGTGGGTTACTCTTCTCATAACCAATTGGTTTTGAGATGAATGTCCACATTTACTAATATAGTATCAGAGCCTGGAGATACTCACTCGTGGCAATTCTCCCACATTGGAAAGGTGAGGATTCTTCAACATATTCAGCTACTCCCCTCATAGCTAATTGGTTTTATGATGTATGTCCACATTTTCTAATTAGTTTTGTGATGGATGTCCACACTTTCTATTATGATATCAGAGCAAAATGTAGGTAATCAGTCCCTGAAATTTCGAAGACCCCACGTAAGCGAGCATTTATGATCTCAAAGAGTTGGATCCGACCCATTTTGAGATCTTTAAGAGTTTTGAGAATCATGATAGTATCTAAAATTAATGAATGATTTTGAATTGTAGAAGATCAACTGCTGTCTCATAAAATTAGTCAAAATATAGGTAAATTGTTCTAAAATTTATTGACCTTTTATATTTTGCATCTATCAAAATTTAAATTTTAGTTTATGATAGTAAACAATTGTATGCTATACAAATTTTAGTATACAACTTATAAAGTGAAACTAACTGAGGAAATGGGGTTGGGGAGGTTGTGATTTTGGAGAATGGGGTTGGGGAAGTTGTGATTTTGGAGGCTCTCCAAAATGAAACTAGCAGAGGAAAGAATGGAGACGAAGAGAGAGAAGCAAGAAAGTTTTTTTTTTTTTTTTTTTTTAATAAACCAAATTTTGTTGGATAAATAACTTTTTATTAATTAAAGGACTATTTTTTAACTTATTTGCAAGTTTAGGGACTAAATTTAAATATTTAAAGTTTAGGACTAAAATTAAACAAACTTCATACTCTAGAGACTAAAATTAAACATTTGAAAGTCTAGAAATCAAAATGGTAATTTAACCTTTTTATAATTACCCCATATATACCATTGCATATTGTCGATTTATTTTTTGTTTACACGACTTCATGTAGTAAAACAACTATAAAAGCTTTACTTGTCAATTTGAGAAGGTGATTTTGGATTAACATCTCCTTTAAAAAGAATTTAAATTCTTACAATTATAGATAATTTGAACATTCATCTCAAAACTAATTAATAATGAGATTAGTAGTTTACCAAAATTATAAATGCTAAGAGATCTTTTCTAACGATAGGTCAAACAAAAATTACCTACTCACTGCATTAAAAAAAGAACACTTCTATGTTTAGTGCAACCGATCAAAAATGAAGATTGCAAGGTATTAGATAGTGTGATTTCAAAACTAATTGGTCATAAGAGAAGCAACCTATCTATCTTATAAATGTAGCAACCCCCTACAAGATGATGCCTCTTTTGGACACCAATCTTGAATCGAATCTTAATTTCATTTTTTTGGACCGAATATCAGTTTGGGATTATGAACTCTGATACCATTTTAAATTAGTGTGAACATTCATCTCAAAATCAGTTGGTGATAGGAGAAGTAACATACCTATATTATAAATATTAGGATATTTTCTCACTTTTTCAGTGCTGGATATTAGTAGGATCCTCAACGGCTCAACCGAAGGGGGTAAATAACTTTTTACACAACCAACCAACAATAAATCCAGGCTGATATTTACATTTCAGTGTCAACCTTCCCTCTCTTACATTTTTCCTAGATTCTAACTTGTCATGTTCATGCACATTCTAGGTTTTAGACAATTTTCCATTCGCCTATGTAGTTAATGCCGCAAAACTAAAAGACAGAGAATAGCAAACAAGTTGTTTCATAACTTCAAATGGGCTAAGCTAAGTTACCTTGCAGCTTGTGTTATTCCATGTACATTTACAATATCAAGGTCGATTCCTGCCTTCTGCTGCACTCTTGAAAAAACCTCTTATTCTTGAATACAATAGCCGGCCTCTGAAGAAATTTGCTACCTGAAATCCAGTCATTGGAACCTCCTCGTAGTTGAAAACATCCTCGTGAATTTCATAATTCACGAGATCGCTTTGACTAGCTTGTCGATTCTCTTCCATAGATTTTGATTCTGATTCTGCTGACAGACTTTTGTAGGAAGTATCAGTTTAATATTTAATAGAACAGTAAGAACCAAATATTGAGAAATATGCCACTCACAATCAATTAAGAATGAGAAAAGTATCCTATATATCATATATGTCCTATAAAAGTTGTGAGACCTCTTTATGAATAGTACCTAGAAATATTATATTAAGAATGGAAAACTCTAAACAATAGAGTCTATTCTAGTCTAATGATGAGGAATATGGATGTTATTTACTTGTAGAGATGAGAAATGCAACATAGATTGTAACTGCATTACTGAAATAGTAAAGTTACTTTTTGGATATGATTCCATCCTAGGGCATGTCTGGGAATGATTTTAATTTTTGGTACATATTTCCCATACTTTTTTAGTGATTTAAACATGTCAAAAATTATTTAGATCATTCAAAAATAATTCAACACAAGCTTTAAACAATTTTTTCTGACTCCCCCCTCTAGGAAGGCCCCCATTAAATTGAACATTTTGCATATTTTGTAGACCTGCTCAGTTGAACTTCAAACAAACAATCAAATTGAGCAATTGTTTTCATAAATTACAATGGTATCTGTCTGCCGATCAGCATACTTGTGGATAGGGGTGAAACAAAAAACCAAAAATCGACAAAATCGAACTGAACAAACTGATTCAATGGATCGATTCGATTTTTTAAAACAATACTGGATCATTTGGTTCGATATTTTAAAAAACCGAAATATATCGATTCGGTTTCTGTTTTTGATGGAAGAATCAATAAAAATCTGAACCGAATATATAAATAATAAGAAAAAAATATGTTGGTATTTAAATTTGATGGAAGAACAAATTTAAATATAAATATGAAGTTAACATATTGTAAATATTTTGATAGTTATGAAAAATATTGTTTTTTGTGTTAGTAAAATGGAAGTCTTTAGAATAAAAGTAAAAATCCAATTAAGATTTTCACAAAAAATTTTAAAAATAAACCAAATTAAAAAAAAAAACAAACCGAAAATTGAACCAAATAAAAATCGAACCAATAGTTTCCTCCAATATCGGACATCGGTTCTGACCTAATTATTGAAAACGCGAGGATATTGGTTCGGTTATCGGTTTGACACAAAACCGACAAACATCGAACCAAAAGCATCCTTACTTATGCATGTGTATAGTCATTAGAAATAACAAGTTAAAGCGACAACTTTTTTGCAAGAAAACAGACGCATGTGGTACTACAGGCATAAGTAAGAACTTACAATAACACAGTTTTGCAAGAAACAGCTTGGTTCTTCCTATCTCTCTTCATTGGTAAACAGTTGATAGACATATGCCTAATAAACTGAAGCTGCATATCATAACAGGACAAAACATTAAAAAGCCAGAGAGCAGAAGCATTTATTCAATGAACTAGCGAGAGATACTTCACAACATTGTCACACCTGATCACCATCTTTAATGCCTAAAACTCTAATGCATGCCTTGTCATCAACAAGCTTTTCTCCTTCATAACATAAGCAGAAATGTCCCCAGACAAGTGACCTAGGAAATAAAAACAACATTTAGGTAAAACCCAAAAAAGAATTACAAAGCTTCCCAAAAGGAACAAAAACAAAAGCATTGACGGTAAATTATTCTGATCAATTTCTTAACATGGTTCATAATACCATGAAATCGAGCAGTGTTCACTCCTCCCAGGTGAATCAAATGCATCCTCTATCGCTTGTTTGAGATCTGCAACTGTACCATTGCGCCATACACAAACACCTGGATAGCCAAACCATATAAACTCAATTAATTTGATGAATTAGTTTGGGAAAACGACCATCAAAGATGTCTTGTCCACATTAGTATGATATTGTTTTTTTTTTTAATAACTCGGGAACTCAGAGCTTAAGCTCCTTTAAACCCGAAAGCGCCTGTCCCTAGACTGCAGCACCGAGATATATTAGAGGAATTAAGACACGGGAGATGCCTACAAATTATTGTTACAAATGAGTCTCGAAAATACTATCTACTTTTGACATCAACTTTCTATTAAGACGCCAAGAGCCTTGACAATCGCAAGAGAACAATAATATACACAAGAGAAATATGAAAATGATGAGATATATTAAAACACACTATATTAATATACAAAAGTACAATACCGAATCCTTAGCCTTCGAGAGAGCTAAGTCTCTCTCAATAGTCTAAAGGGCTACTCTCTCCTACCCAAAGTCTTCTTCAAGACAATTCTATTAATATCCTTCCTCCTTTCCAAAGACCTAACTCTCATATCTATACAAAGACACTAATGACTATTTTCTAATTACTATTATACCCTTACCAATATTATACACATATTCCCACTCTACCCTTGATACTCTATCACTTTCACAACTGTGTTTTCCACTTTCACCTAAAAAGCTTCATCGTCATACGAATGGAGATGGCACCCCTTACTTATTAACTTGTGAATTTCTCCTTATCTAACCAATGTGGACAATGGTTAGGATTTCCACCAAAAGTAATTTCCGCAAACAATGAAGAAGTAACTTCAAGTATTTGTTTAGTTTCTAAGTACACTTATCCTCCATTACTATAAAAGAGCAAGGGAAAAAGAGGAATAATGTAAAGAAATCAAGAGAATTCTAATTTTCTTGTTATCACAGTTTACATAGTCATAACCACCAAATAAACCATTCCACACTCTAATTAGCCACTCTTACGAACGCTTTCCACCACAATGTTCTCGTAACAGTACTCCAATCTACTCTCTAAAGTCTTAATCAAGTAATCTCCAATACTTCCATTAGTAATCTTTATACAATCGAGTAAATATCTTACAATAAGCAAGCAGAAAACAAAAGTAAAAAAGAAAACTCAGAATAGGGGAAGAAATGACCAAATACAGAGCCGTCGAGCTTGAGGACGAAGAGATCAAGAAGCTCCTGACGAGGAAGCAATCGATACGGCCGCCGCCTGAAAACTTCGTCAACAGCACCGTCTCCGTCTAGAGTAGACGGCGGAGCAAAACAGCGGTTATCAATGAATCTGTTGAAACGCCATAAGTTACCGATCTTATTCCTCTCTCTTTGACCGCCGATTCTTCGCATCCTAGAGCTATGAAGCAGCTAGGGTTTCAGTGAGATCGTAGAATTTGGAAATGGATGGGAAGAAGAAGGGAGGGATTTCGGGAGAGTTTGTTTGTTGGTTTTGTTCTGCAGTTTGGAAATGGAGAAGAGAAGACCGTTGAGGTTCTTATTAACATGTGGACTCGCGCTAAGAATTTTACTTTTTATATGGAAACAAATTCCACTGCTGCCCACTTTATTCCTTCTCATGTCAGTTTATTTTAGCTATATAATAATGCATAAATTAAGAATTTATTTTTTTACGAGGGTAAGAAAATTAAATTTTAATTTATATAATTTGAAAAATTAGAATTTAATTTTTATATTTAATAAAATTTAAAAAATAGTCCATGTCGTCTGAAACTGTTAGACGACATGGACTATAAGTGAAAATATGCTTTAAAACAAAACCCTTCAATTTTCTCTCCCTCATACTTTGGGAAAAAGAAAACAAAGATGGAATAATGGAAGATGGAAAAAAAGGGATTTTTGTGAGGTGTTAGAGAAGTTTCCTCTAAAATAGTGGAGCAAAGTATTGAATATATGGCTCTAATTTTCCCTTTATCTTTTCCTTTTTGAATTCATCAAAGGCTTTCATTATATGCAAAGAGGAAAGAAGACACTTTAAATTTGGGTGTAAATCTAAAAATATGTCCCTTTTAATAAATAATACTGTACCAAAAAAAAAAAAAAAATTTACAAAATTTATTAGAAAGTGTGGCATTCATCTCAAAATCAATTGGTTGTGTTAACGGAGCGGGAATCGAAGTGGGGGACCTCTCTACCGCCTCTGTCTATCTCCTGTCAAGTATGCTCGCCCAGACATAGACTACGTAGAGGGTAGTACTTACTTTTAGAAAGATAGAATATCACCGCGTGAACATATGATGTTGTTACGAATATAACTCCGGATATTCGACCACTATTCTAAATATAGTATAGTAAGGCGGAGAACGGTTGTTCATTGGAGTGCGGAGGTTGTTCCCATCATTAAAGTCAGAGTGTTGGGACTGAGCCTTCCGAATGATAAAAACAAAAAAGTCTTTCGTTTCGTTGGAAAAACCAATGCAAATATCATATTAACCCACCTAATTTTATAAAATGAATTGAAGAATCTACATTTTCAAGATGGGACAAATGACCACAAGATGAGTATCTCCAACGTGCCTCCTCGTTGAGAAAGTCATCTTAGGCTAGATTCGAATTTGGGTCGGATCTGAATTTTTTGGATCATCAAATATCCACTTTCACATTTTCAAAGTGAAACAAATGACCACAAGGTGAGTATTTCTGATAAAGTTTTCTCTCTAAAAAATTTTATTGGGCAAAACTATTAGTCACATTATGGCGACCTAATCTTATATTCTCTCCTTAGGAGAGTACTTAGAAGGTTGCACAATGTGACTTAGTTGAATTAAAAGTTTAGTCTTGTGTGACTCATAGTGATAGAATAAATGGTGTGTTAAAATAAGAATTTCAAAATCTACCTTTTGAACTATAATATCCTAAATTATAGTGAGAGATTATTTTTTGAACTCATGTGGAATTTAATCATGTAATTTTTTAAATTATTAAAGTCATACAAAAGGTAAATTGATAACTTGTAGGACAATACTTCCATGTTGTATATTGGCTTTTCTTTTTTAATTTTTTTAACTCTTCTTTCCACTTTTGAATTTTCATACATCGTTTTATTTCATTCTGTTTTAGTTTTTTTTCACATTCTTACCGGGTGATCCAGAAATTTTCTTATGATTTTTTCAGATATTTCGATATAGATAGATCTCTTTATTCTTCACCGCGGATTCTCGCTGTCATTTTTTTGTATTTCGTATATATTTTTTAAAATTAGTTTATTTGGCTTAATTTAAATTATAGAAGTTTTTTTTTTGTTATACTAAATATTTATTTGCGTAACAGTTTCTTATTTTGAGTATTATAGAATATTAAAAACTAAATTGACGGATGCCTCTAGGTATGATTTGAGGTTTTGTCCCCTCAAATTTTATTAAAAAAATAAAAATAAATTGACTAAAATATTTAATATCACATCAATTCTCACCTTAACCTTCAAGATTCTTTTTTTTCTAATTTATTTGTAAATTTTAACTACCATTTTAAAATTTTATTTTAGAGGCTTTTTGACTTTTATAAATTGGAAATTAAATTGACAAAAAATTCAATATCACGGCATCAATTCTTGCCTTAAAATTCAAGAATTTCTAAACTTCAAAATTTATTTATAAATTTTAACCATCGCTCTTAATATTTTATTTTAGATACTATTCTCAAATTTGATATTTATATATAAAAGTTAATAAAATCAATTTGGCCTAATTCATAATTGAATTTAAATCTTAATTTTTAATATATTAGATTTATTTTAAAATTTAAGATGCCAGTCGTAGGTGTTTATTTTCAAATAATTTTAAATATGTATCAGTAACTGATATAAGTCGTGACCATCTCTTAATTATCAGGTGTTTACATTTTAGATTCTCAATAAAAAAATTTCTCGGTACTAGAGATGTAATTTTGGGAACAATATACAATTCAGACACTTGGTAAATAAGTTCGCGACAGTTCATAAACGGGTACTCTAACTACTTACTGGCTAAGTTAATTTTTTCTAAGTTGTTGCAGTCGAGCCTATTCAAAATCATCATCAAACATCATATGTTTGTCTAAAGTTCTAAACACAACAGCCTTTTTAATTCTAAAAAATAATGATCTTTTGAAACTAATATTGAAATTATAGACTATGAAAGTTACATGATTGCTTGTTTCCTTTTCGGTAAGTTTGATAATATTTTAAATGTAATGCACAAGACATCTTTGATGGTCGTTTTCCCGAACTAATTCATACATAAACTCTATACAACAATAGGCAAAATGCATACATAAACTCTATACAACAATAGGGTTCTGAAGGTATGCTCTCTCAAGATCTCAAGTTTGAAACCTATCTTAACATTAATTTGTAGTCTTCAATTTTTTGAAAAAAAAAAAAAAGTCTACAACCATAACGTTGCAACTCACAATTCAATCATTGAACTCTATGATTGTTATACTTCAATCCAAATTGATAACATTCTATATATACATTTTTTGAAAGAAACATTCCATTCAAATCAAACCAACCAGTACAACTTTCTCTCATAAAGGACTGATAAGGAGGGGCTATCACCTCTACCAAAACTCAAAACCTATGCACATCTCCGATTGCATGAATAAACAATCAATCGATACGCCTTCACCTCCGAGATCCAACCAAAAACTAAGACCAACAAACAAGAAAATATCAAAAGGTAGATAGCTACACCATAAAGAAGTTATCTAACTAAAGGGAAACTTAAAAGCCTCCAAGATAACAGAACTTTATACTAATTTCAACAATTGAATTGTTGATTTTAGAAGAATCTTCGAAAATGACACGATGGGTAATTATAACGACTAAGGTACAAGACTTCACCAAGTTAGCAAGAATTTGCAAGATAACAAGAAGATTATCCAAACCTGGGCAAGAATGAAAATCGCGGCCCCGAACTAATAGCAGTAGCCAATTTCAAAATTTTAGATCAAGAACATTCCAATAGTTTAGAGATCACTCTTTACGGGTATGTTTGGCCACAACAGGAAGGAAAAGAAAAGATAAGAAAAGAAAAGATAGGAAAAGAAAAGGAATGAGTAAATGAAGAAAAGTAAGAATAAATTATTGATTGATGTGATAGAAGTTGGCGGGCCAAACAATAAGAAAGGATCTCTTCCCTTCCCTTTCCAACTCTTCCCACCACACCAAACATACCCCACATTTCTTAACTATATTTTAGTAAAAAATAAAACTAACTTTTTTTTTTATAATATTTCTCTCTTTTCTTGTCCATCTTTGTCTCTCCAAGGCAGTTAAACAATTTATAGCCCAATTAATAAAATACTAGTTGGTGCAAAGAATCTTCTACCTCCTTACTAATACAACAAAACAAAACAAAACAAACAAAAAACAAAGTGAAAGCAAAAAGAAGTCTATACATACTGAACCCACAAGGTTGGTTACAGTTTGATGCCACTTACAAAATTACAATATATATCCAAACATAAATTTGAGCAAAAAAAGGGAGGGGGGTGTCTAAAAGGGCAACCACAAACCATACAATTTCAGCTGCACTCATAAAACAATGCTTGAGAATCATCAATCAATATGCAAATTTACCACTCTGACATGCTTTTGTAAAGAACAGTCAGAGCCTACCTTGAGCTTACTGTATATAACCAACCCACAACTTCCAAAACAAAATAAAAAAAGAAAATAAAAAGGGACTTAGCTGCTATTCTCATGTGGGTTTGATGTTGAATTCTCTTTTACCTCCTCTTTTGAATCCTTTTCTTCTGATATGAAATCTGAGCTATCTTCACCAACTGGTATTGCTGTAGTTTGTGCAGCTATTTGATGGCTCTTGAACAGCTCATGATCTTCTAACTTGGCTAGCTTCTCTTTTGATTCTCCTTTTAGCAGCTCTACCACCTCGAGCATCGTGGGCCGCTTCTCAGGCTGAGAATGGGAACAAATGAGTGCAACAAGGACGACTCTCTTAAACTCGTCTGCGTTGTAGTCTCCATTTAACTTTGGGTCTGCAAGTTCTTCAATGTTTTTCTCAACTACCACTGGTAGTGCCCAGTCTGTGATTGTGCGTTTCATTGTTGCACTCAACTTCTCGAGAGGTTTCTTGCCGGAGGCGAGCTCGAGCAGGAGAATGCCGAAGCTGTATACGTCACAACTCTCCGATGCCTTCCCTAACATGGCGTATTCAGGAGCAAGGTACCCGAGTGTGCCCTTGACTCTAGTAGTTACATGCGTTGCACCATCCGGGATGAGTTTTGCAAATCCGAAGTCAGCTACACGAGCTTGGAAATCTGGATCCAGCAACACGTTACTAGCTTTGACGTCTCGATGAATTATATGTGGAGTCGCTTGGTGGTGAAGATAGCTGAACCGTAAAAAAAGAATGGAGTGATCAAAATGCATGGAAGGACGTGAAGATAAAATACAGTGTTTATTTACTTACGCAATTCCCTCGGCGGACCCAATAGCGATTTTCATGCGGCGTTTCCAATCAAGCTGGCATTCTGACGAGTGATGTCCATGTAAATGAGAAAGTAGACTTAGATTTGGCATATAATCGTACACAATCAAACGCTCCTGCCCTTCGGCACAGTAGCCACGTAAACTTAATAGATTCTTATGTCGAACTCGGGCCAGTATCTCAACTTCCACAGCAAATTCCATGTCTGCCTTGGTGCTCCAAACCTTCAACCTCTTAACTGCAATCTGCAAAAACAATCCATTCAGAATAGGTTGCAGGTTAAAGAACTCAAGATAGAAATAATTTCGACAAGTTCAGATGAAACCGAAACTAGAAGCTCTGACATGGTATTTCAATCCTTTTTAAGTATGCCAAGGAGGAGATTAATTAGCAAACAAGATTCCCTCTTTGAACTTAATGGTTTAATTCATTATCACAAAAACTCAAGTTTTTACTAGCAAGTCACTATTTCTAATCATAAACTTTTCTCCATGGAATATGAGGTAAACTCGAAATAGCCCCGAGACCATAGCACACTATTATATTATGTTTGGGTCTACAAGAATTCAATATCAACAACTTCTGATACTAATTTGTAGACACCTTCCGTGTATCCATTCCTTCGATGTCTGGCCTGGAAACAGGCGTGGTTACCTCACGGATAATGGAGCAAAGCTTCAATTTACTAATTTAAAAAAAAAAAATATCAACAGCTTCTGATACTTTAAAGCAATAGAAATTCTCGCGATATTAACATTCTGGTGGCATGGTAAAGAAACCAAAGAGAACAAAAGAATCTTCTTGATACAAGCAAGCGAAAACAAACAGTTCTAATCACCGTCCTTTCACGATCATGCGAGAAATCGATGATTTTACGTGATACAGAGCATGTAGATGAAGTTTCAAAGAAAGCCTAGGCTTCACCTCTTCAATCTAAAAGACTGCTACATTCAATTGATTATCATTCAGCACAGGCAAGATCCAAACAAGTATTTAAATGAAGCTAAAATGACTCGGTAAGTTCAGAACAACCGTGAAAGATTGCACAATTTCCTTGAAAAAAATTGAGAAGGGAATATGCCAAATACAAAACTTAAAATCAATGAATTGAGAAGGGAATATGCCAAATACAAAACATAAATCAATGAATCTATATTAAGTGAATGATAGGAATAGGATAAAATATGAAAAGTCGGGCATCTTTAGACCATTATTGAGCAAATAATTACAGGAGTTAGTAAATATAGAAAAGTTAAGGCATGTTTACTTGAGATCCATCCCACAGCTGACCCCAGTAAACACTACCAAATCCACCTTCTCCAAGCTTGTTATCATAATTAAAATTATTTGTGGCTGAGTGTAATTCCTTCAATGAAAAGACCCTCCATGTTTGCTGTTTCTTCCCTCTTTCTTTCCTGCACAATAAAACAGCAAACAATCAAAAGCCTCCAAGAAAATTACAAAAAACCTCCAATTATATGACTCAGGATCATCAATCAGAGGGAAAAAGCACAAATCAAATCACACAGTTTTGGAATCAGATCAACAAAAAGAAGTTAAGTTCACTAAAACTGCTAACGATATCCCAATTTCAACTCCCACATCTAAAACCCATCTCTTTGTTCCCAAAACATCATGCCTCTAAAGTGCTCGATCAAATTCCCCAAAGAAGTTTGAACAATCAATCTCTCGCAAGCTCAAAAGTCAGACCCGAGCCAAAAATTGCAACCAAATACAACACGCATCAGATTTTCAAAAATCTAAAGATTTTAAGCAAAACCCAGAAGCTAAATCTTTCGGATAATTAAAAAAAAAAAAAAAAAAAAAAAAAAAAAAGCACATAAAAACAGAGAAAAAAGGTTAAGGGTCAGCCTGAAGAGTATCATATCAGTACAAAACATATTAAAAAAATTAAATCAACATTGTTTTAAGTTAGAGATGAATAGTTGGTTCAATCATACCGATCGGAACCAATTCCACAGCAAAACATCGGGCGAAGGGCCATCAAAACAGAGCCAAATCAGACCCACGTCCGCAAAAGATGAACTAAGCTTCTTCTTGCTTAATTAACTCAGATTCTCAACTATCTGATGCAAGAGGAAGATGAAAGAGATGCGAATCGTGAAGGAATAGAGGAAGAAACAAACATTTGAAAAGCGGAAAAAGGAAATGGGTTTTGATTTCGATTTTCGCTGTCAAAAAGTAAAAAGAAAAAAAGAAAAAAGAAGAATTGTTCGCCGAGTGTTGGGGTTTGAAGGCAGAGAAGCTCAGACGAAGGCGAGTGAGAGCGTGTTTAGAGAGAGAAATAAGAGAGAGAAACGGCCTGTAGTCTTCTTCACGCCTCCATGTCTGACTCTATTTCGCTCTGTTTTTTTTTGTTTTTTTGTTTCTTTTTTTTTTGTTTGTAATTTTGTATTTCAAATATTCCAACTGGACAGAGTTGAAAGAACAATTCCAAAAAGAAATGAAATTAATGGGTTTGTTTATACCCGTTTTATAATTGGCTCACAAAAAAAAAAAAAAAAAAAAAACCCCGTTTTATAAATCATTTGAGCACGTTATTAATTTTTTGTTCTTCGTTTAAAAAAAAAAAAAAAAAAAATCAAATTCCTATACCAATCACATTAGGGTAAACATATTTTGGTTCCTAGACCCATCAGATTTGTTTTGTTTTAGACCAAACTTTAGAACGTTTAAAATTGGTAGCAAAAATGTTAAGAAAGTTATTGGTTTTCTAGCTCTAACCATAAGTTTTTTCTCTTGCTCTCAACGAGAGAGACTTTCGTTTCTAGGCTCAAGGGTATAGTTTTTAAAGATCCATCCGAGAGCACTCGAGGACACCTCAGAGTGCGTATAGGGCGACTCTGAACTCTTGAATGAGAGGGAAGAGAAGTTATTTCGATACTCGAAGAAAAGACCATGCAAGGAAGATCAGTCAAGGAGCCTTGCCTTTGTACTAAAGTTAGGCTCGGGTTAAGCGAGAAGGATCGCTACTGAAGTGAGGGTTACAAAGGGTTTCTAAAGATATGACAAAGGAGGACACTGCAACTTCTTGGCCATAGAACTCAAGGTTGACAGGTGCAATGGTCGAATCAGCATTTTTTTTCTTCGGTTCATCGTTTCTATATATTGTCCAGTTTGCGTATAAAGCCTTGATGTTGAACAGAGAAGAGAATCACTGATCGAATAGATGCAAATATATCACTAGTGTCAGCTGAGCTATACTTGCTTTGACATGAAATTCGCTTTTAAGTCAATATGAAAGTCAGAGTCGTTTATAAAGGGTTTTTTTCTTTGAACTCTTAGTAATTTTTTCAACGAGACCATTTTTAAGTTTTTAAAAAATTTGAATGATTAATTTTGAACATTTTAAAGTTTAAAGTCACGACCTAAAAAAAAAAAGAAAAAGGGATAGTACATAGTGTAAAATAGTATTTTAACCATATAATTATTTGTTATCCTATCAAGTTTTAATGCTTTTTTTTTTTTTGGTTAAAATATCATATTAATCTTTTCTTTTAACAAATATATATTCATTTTGAATTTTTTTTAAATGTTTAAATTTAGTGTAAGTATTTTTAAAAAAAAACTTATATACATATTCATAATATTGAATATTTGACAATCGATAAATTAGCATTTGATTTCTTTTTATTTTTTTAAAAAATAATAGTTCTAGGAATTTTCTTTTAAGATAATAAGAAATTATTCCCAGCAACATTTCATTCATTTATTTTGATGACAACATTAAAAAAATATATATTCTAAATAGCAAATTTTTATTAGTTTTTAAAAAATTCAATTTTACCTTTATTTTCAGCAAACTGATTTAAGACTCGTGAACTGATTGAATCTATGAGCGAATTAATTAAATCTATTAGTTGAACTACTGATTGAAGGTTATCGATTGAAGTACTGATTGAAGGTTATCATGTGAAGTTAAACTACTGATCATCGAATGCTATTATGTGAGATGATTGAAACTATTAGTTGAAGTGATTAAGGCGAGAGTTTTTTGATTATTTTATATAAACGACCCATCTGCTATATGGGTAATATTTTCATAATTTTTCTATACATGAATTTTTTTTTAATTGTTTTTGCTATATTTGAAAAATCCCCATTATTTATTTTAAATTTGACCCAAATTTTAAATGTTTCACCAAAATAAGTATAATTCTATATAAATTGACAAGTATTATCGTCCATACAAGAAATAAAAGTTGCGTAAAATAACATTTTGGTCTATGAATTTTCATTTTAGTTTTTGAACTTTTAAATTCCAATTTAAATTCTTGAATTTTGAGTTTTGTTTCATTTTAGTCTCTAACTTTTAAAAGACATCCAATCTTTGTCTCTAAAATTTGAGATCTTTTTCGTTTTTGTCATTGAACTTTGAAAAAACAAAGGAAAACCATTAGATTTTAATTTTTTTTTTTTTCTGTAAGAAACTTTCATTTCAAATTCACTTTACAAGTTTCCTTTTTGAAGTATAAACATAAAATTTTGTAAAGTTTAGTGATGAACTAACTTAATATTTAGAAATTAAAATATAACATTTGAAAATTGATGAGCAAAATAAAACAAATATATGTTCAATTCTTACAGTTAGAAAAATTAGTTGAATTAACCTTTTCAAAAAATTATTTAAGAAAAATGTAGGCTCATAAAATCAAATGAAATATTATATTGATTAATTATATGTCAAAATCATGAAAAAGAAAAGGATTGTGACAACATGAGGAATAGTTTAATAAACAATAGGTTAGGTCGATTTTTTTTTTTTTTTTAATGTTGAGATTATAGTACATGATAAGAGTTTCCAATCCATGAATTTATAGTCATTTAATGTACATATATATTGTTGAACTATTGCTCTTATTTGCGTGCATGTTGATCGGTAAGATGCAAAAGATTATAACTATATTAAACTAAAACATGTTTTTTTTAGGTCCACCTCTATTAATTTTTTTTTAAGCAAATTAAAATAACCACACACTTAGGAAACTACGCTTTCAAAACCCACACGAGAGATTCAAATCCGTGAAAAATCATCACGAACAAGACGATGAAAACTTGCGGGAACGTCCTCCATCCACCAACCATTTATGTTCTCTAAAGAGTCATCTGCGCTGAGCGATGTGCCAATGCATTTGAACCTCTCCCTACCCACATAAACACCACCTCTATTAATTTGTTTAACAATTGTATTGATTATAAGAAACTAGGCAATTCATGGGGTGGCAACTAAAATGTGTCAAGTGGACAAACATTGCAAATGATTCAAAGTGCAAAGCTAAAGAAAAAAAAGTTGTTAATGTGGCAAACTCTTAAGACTTAAATTTTTCTACCAAGAAATACATGTCATGCTTGAAATTAATGTAAATATCTACGACAATAAGAGGTGTTTGTTAAGTAGTATTACAAAAAAAAATTGGACTTGAGATTTAGCAAAAGCTTGTTTGTGTAATTTAAAAACTGAGCACTTACAAGTTCATTACAAACTCCGAATTAAATGCTCAAGTTAGTTTTTTAAAAAGTCCCATAAAAATCCCACTTTGGCCCACTTATAAACTACTCTACTAAAAACATCATTCAAATTAGCAATTACCTCGAAACTCACACCAAAGACACCATACAAACAAATAAACATGTACAACTCCTTTCCAAAACCATTAAACAAACAAACATTTATTTATAAACTCTCGACTAAAACAAGCAAACAAATTACAAGCTCTTAGAAATTTAAAAAATCTATAAAACACTCAAACAAACTTCTCATACGTAAACACTCAAAATAAACCCTCTACAAATTCACAAACAAACACCCCTATAATTGTAAGTGTTGTATACTATCAAGTGTTATCAGATGTTCACAAGGGGAGGAATTGGGTTTGATTTATTTATTTTTTTAATTTTAATATTTACATTTTTTTAATAATGATTTAAAATGGTTACATTTTCGTAGAAAAATACACATTACGTTTCAATAAATGGTTAAAGAGAAATATTCATTAAATTTGATTCTATAATCCGAAAACTTATCAAACTAGTCAAGATTAAGAAAAAAAAAATCATTGTATCAATGTATATAATCACATATTTTCTTATAATAAAGTATTAATAACTATAAATGCAAATATTTTAAAATTTGACTATTTTGTAATTATTTTGTGAAAATAACACATTTAATATTACAATTTCCCTTAATAATTTAACAACCAAAAAAATTATATCAAAAATTTAAATTGATAAAATAGAGAGATTTTGTAAATAAAAATAAAAATGGGAGAACATTGAGAAATGGGATGATAATACATTCTCATTTTTATTAAATTTTTTCGTTCTCACTCACTCTTTCGTTTCCTGCCTAAACGGGAGATCGGGAGATCACTTGTTAGTGACAAGTCTTTGCAGAAAAACTAGATATCTCGTTAATACAGACTACTTAAGATTCATCTAACACGAACACACACATGACCAATGATGCAAAACAAAAGTTCATATGTTCCATCTTCAACAAAGAAAATTGTGTGGATAAGTTTTTTTTTTTCTTTTTCTTTAATACATTAAATTTTTTTTTTATCAAAAGACTCGAATCATTAATCTAGTAAGATCTAAAAGATTATTGCTGTACTCCTTTGGGAAGCAGATGAATTTCCATTTAAATTCACATAGAAGAATGCATACAAAGGAAAAAGGCCATTAATGATTGAATTGAAGAGATGGGGCATAAAGTTTTATTTAATGATTGGTTGTGAGGAGAGAGAAAGCCAGCTAATTATTCCTTCTAATATATTTTCTTTTGTAGAATTACTTCAAATGAAGACAAGAATCAAATCTTTTAATAATAAAATAAATCAATAGCCAGGTTGAAATTTGAAAACTTTGGAGCCCATACTCTTGGATTAGTTCTTCTAATCCCATATAAACATTCAATTGTATGAGGATATTTTTTGTTACAATAAAATATTTGGAATTAAAAAAAAAAAATTGAATTAGTAAATGATGAGATATGATCACTAGGTAGATCAAACGGTATAATGATAACTGTCTTCTTTATTTTGTTTGGTAATAATAATTCGTAGAACTCGTCATCGTGGTGTTGAATTTGACTATATCTAAACAATGAAACCAAGACGTTATTAGCCCTGACAGTTGATTTTTTTTTTTTTATAATCCTTCGTTCTATTAACAATAGTTTTAATATTCATAAACTTAATGAACAAAAAAATAAAGCTTATTTTACATTAATAAAAAAAACTTTATTACAATAATTTAACAATGAACCAAGTACAAGTGAGTTGAAAGGACAACACTAGAATAGAGCTTCTACGAAGTATCCCAAGCGATGCAACATTTTTATCAACATTCCTCTCATTTATGGAAACATGTTGTATGGTTGAACCGGGTTCAAATTTAGGTGCATTACATGGCTCAATATCGGCATTATACGGAGAGCCCAATACATCGACAACTCCGCTATTAGAGTCGTAACATAGACCCGAGTTATTGTACAATCTAAGCTTCCTTTTCATCCTCCAAATCACCTCCTTTTGCAATGGGATGGGTCCCGTCAACACATTATCGTTAAGTCTCAAGTCGTTGAGGTTTTTCAAGTCTCGAAAACTTAAGGGAATTGAGCCATTGAAATGATTGTCATCGAGATGAAGAACTCGAAGATTCGACAATCGACCCAAAGATCTTGGAATTGGGCCGTGGATGCCCATATTAGAAAGAATCAATGTCATTAGACCCAACATACCATCAAAAACATCATTAGAAATGTCGCAATTCATTTGATTTCCTTTCAATATCAAAACCTCTAAAGTTTTCAAATGTCGGATTGACGATGGAAGTGGACATGAGATACGATTATAACTTAAATCCAAAAGCATAAGTTCTTTAAATCCATTTATAGATTTTGGAATCACTCCCGTCAAACGGTTACGACTCAAATCCAATTTAATCAAAGAACGACACGTGGAAATCCCGACCGGAATCGATCCAGTCAAAAGATTTTGACTTGCATCAAGTACTCTTAAATTCTCCAACCCAAAACTCGGCATCGAACCGGTCAACTTATTTCTACTCAAATCCAATGACCTCAAACCGACCATCCGACTCAACCCAACCGGGATCGATCCGTTTAGGTTATTCCCATGAAGGTCCAAAACCTTCAACCGGGTCAAATTAGTCAACTCAATCGGAATTGGGCCTATAAGCCCATTCTCTCTAAGGACCAATGTTTGCAACGAAGGGCCCAATTTCCCTAAAAAGGAAGGGACAAATTGGGGATTATTAGAAAAGCAACGGTAGAAGAAAAGCGTGCGAAGGTGTGGGAGTTTGGCGAGGGAAGGGGAGAGGGTGGATCGGGTCGGGTCGCACGTGGGAAATGCGGTATCGTCGGAGAGGGATCCGAACGAGAGAGAGACGACGTGGAAGAGGTTGTGATTGTCGGGCATACATTCGATGCCGTGCCAGCGGCCGCCGCAGACGTCGGGGATTTGGGTGGCCCAGTGGTTGCCGGTGGCGGACATGACATCGTAGACGGCGGATTGCTCCGCCGGGTCGGTACGGACGGCGGCAGCGTTGTGGAGGGAGAATCCGGATTGAGGGCCGTCGACGAGGGCGGAGGGAGCGCCGGAGTCGGACATGATGACGGTGAAGGCGGCGGAGGGGGAATGGAAGTAGAGAAGGGCTAAAAGTGTGAGGAATTTGGGAATTTGAATTAGGGCCGCCATTGGAGGAGGTTGAAGAAGGAATTGAGAATTGAGATTTAAATTTATGTTGTTTTTATATTGAAAAAAAAAGAAATAATTGGAGAAGTTATTTTGTCACGAGAATTTGAAGGTTGTGAAAAGAAGGGAGATAAAGAGAGGAATGTTATTAATTATTTGTATTTATGGAGGTCACGGGATTTTCGCGTTTGGGCCTTGGGCTTTGATGAAGTGGGCTCTCCACGTGGGTCCAACTTCAATTTTTAATATATATATATTTTATGAGAATTATAATGTGTTTTTTTTTTTTAACTGTGATCGAATCCATGTCCAAAAAAAAAAAAAAAAAATTTAGTATATCAAATAATTTTTTTGAGCTTCACTTGCTTTATAAATTTCTATTCAATTCAAGTGAGTAATCTCAAGTGGACGAATTTTTTTTGTTAGTACAACAAAGGAGAATTGGAGAGACTCGAACCATTGATCAAGTCAATTCTATGATATCACTAGTGTCAGCTGAGCTATGTGTCATAGTTGCAAATTTGATGAAACGAAATGACGACTGTGCGTCACTTGCTCTAACTCGGCGTGCAAGCCAGTCGAAAGGAAACACAAAGCAGGTGGCACAATTGATGCTACCTCTATCACTGATTTTGTGAAAAAGTTTTTCGATAAAGGGGAAAGAAAGTTTGAAAAATATGTTTTGTCTTTAAAAGGGTATATGAAAATACAATAAGAACCACTTCAACTATATTACACTTATCATATTACTAGGTAGGAAGGATTTTCAAGAAGTCATACCCCTATAGTACATTTTGGATCATTTTTTATATGGTGGACTTGTATATCAAAATGGATATCAAAATGACAATCGAAAGAAAACAACAACGTGAAAAGTAAATCTTATACTAGGAAAGCATGATAAAAAGTGGTGTAATGACGCATGCAGCCACTTATAACACGTACTGAACAAGCATGACTCTTTATGATAGTTGTATTTATTTATTCATTATTTAATTACTTTAATCGAAAGAAAAAGATTTAAATGTTTGAAAACTACGAGGAAATATTGAAAAGATTGGTAGCATGTTAGTTTTGTTGAGTACTTGTAATCCATTTCAATCTCATGATTATGAGTTCCATCTTAAAAATCATAAATATTTTATTGAAGCTAGCCCATATTTCCAAGAGTAAAGACTCACATTTTATTTTCTTTTAAAAAGTTTTATTTTACCGCACATTTCCTTTAATTCAACAAAAATACTTGATGGATGAATTGAATTAGGGACGAAACAAAAATTCAAAATTGAACAAAATCAAATATAACCAAATTGTTCGATTTTTTAGAATAATATTAGATCATTCGATTTGATATTTTAAAAAACTAAAATATATATATTAATTTTGGATGAAAAAACCAACAAAAAAAAACAAAATCAAATGAAATATATAAATATATAAGAAAAAAAAAATTGATATTTATATTGATGGAAGAAACAATTTAAATATAAAATAAAGTATCGTAAATATTGTGATTTTTATGAAAAATATTTTTTCATTACAAAAATAAAAATTTTTAGAATAAAATTAAATTTATAATGAGACAATAAATTAAAAAAAAAAACAAATTCTTTTATATTAAAATTAAATTCGAAAATCGAAAAAAATCAAATAAAATTTAAACTAATATTTTGCGGTAATGTAAATTAATTGGAACCCAATTATTGAAAAATAAAAATCTAACCCTAATTTAAACCAAAATCCACCCCAGAAAAGTCGATGTCATTACTAATAGTAGGTTTAGTTACGTGTCAAATAATCCACTCCCATGCAAGCACAAACCTCTCCAAAACTCGACACCTAAAACAATTTCCTTTTCCCCCATGTTACAAAATCCTCAATTTCTCATGATCACAACCAAACAAAAAACAAAAATAAATAATAAATAAAATAAAAAATAAAAAATAAAATAAAGAAAAAAATAAAATCCCACCGGAAAAATGCAAGAGATGGCGGAGAGCAAGGCGGTGGGAGAGAAGGTGGTGAGAGATTTGATGAGGAACAAGAAGCGGCTGGTGGAGGTGCCGTACACGGCGTCGCTTGCTCACACAATGAGCGTGCTCGTTGCCAATCGTATCGTGGCGGTTCCGGTGGCGGCGCCACCGGGGCATTGGATCGGGGCCGGCGGGTCCATGATCATGGAGTCAGATGAGCGGACTGGGGTCCTAAGAAAGCAATATATTGGGATGATCACCATGCTTGATATCTTGATTCATATTGCGGGCGAGGACGAGGATCGTGATACCGTCCATATCGATCGAAAGATGGCGGTGTCGGTGTCGGCGATTATTGAACATAATGTTGAAGGTTTGAGTCTCTGGACTTTGAATCCTAACACCAGGTTGGTGTGTATACATTTGAATTCTTTACATCATTGATTGGGAAATTAATTAGGTTGAATAACCCATATTTTAGTTTTGGTCAAAATATTTTGGATTGGATCTGAATTTACGGTTTGAAATATCTGCTTTGCTTTACTTGCTTGCATGACATTGAATTTTTTGGATCAAAACTCTTTTAAGTTTTTGGGAAGACTTATTAAACTAGTTAAATCTTTATAATTATTACTTGTATTATTATATATTTTCTTATAATACTGTATTTATAATACAATGTTAATGATTATATATGAAAATATTTTAAAATTTAATTATATTTGTAATTATTTTGTGAAAATAGCATGTTCATTTCAATTTCCCTAACTTTTATCTGCTTGGGTTGGGTCTATAAACTACTCATTTGGGATGGAATATCCAATTTTTGGATCAAATATACCTTCGGAATTTACTTCCGAATCGAATGATATCATATATCTAATATGGTACATATCATATATAAATGTGTGATCAAGATGAGTATCTTCCACGAACCTTTAATTCTTAATTAAAAGGTATCTATAGTTTAATTTTCATTCCCCATTTCTTTAACTTAAACATAAATT
>JBBMEG010000022.1:13262711-13277573 GCA_037832605.1 Cyclanthera cordifolia
TCCACAATTTCTTTTTCTTTAATGTTAATAATTTGAATGCTTTGAAAAGTAGTTCAACTTTTGATGAAAAAGGAAACTTTTTTTTTTATTCAAAATTAAAAAAAAAAAAAAAAAAAATCAAACTTGTAACTTCAAGGTTGAAAGGTTATACAAAATGCAGCTAGAGCTCTATGCTTTTGTAGAGGGTAAACAAAATTTAATAGCTTTTTCTTTTAGATGAAAAAAAATTAAATAACGTATTTATTTATATATCTATTAAGAACATATATAAAATATTGGGTTTTAGCAAAATATTAACGTTGATGTGTTGACTCTAGTGACATTGTTTTATATTCTCAGTTTGTGTAATTGTAGCAATTGTTTACATAGTGAAATAATGATTAATAATGATTATAGTCAAAAATTTTGGATGTAGTTTGCAAGAGTATTTAAAACGATTATTTATTTTAAATATTTAAAATTAATGATCATTGTTAAAAACTCATTTGGATGTAAATTTTTTTAGAAAATGTTTAGTAAATAATAATTTGAAATACTAAATCTCACGCCCATAAATTGATATCAAGTGAAATTAATAACTAAAATAATTAAATAAAAGTAACTAAAATTAAATATAAATTATTTTTTTAAAATGGTTATGATTAAAAGAGATATCAAAACAAAATTAAAGATAGAAGCCAACAAAAAGGACACCTGTCCTATGGAGCCCTAATTAGACAGTCACCTTCATCCATTAACACACAACCTTGATTGTTGCCCCCAAACTCCTAGGGCCCCCCTCCCACAAACAACCAAACACCCATTTTTCCCAATGCCCTAAAAATTAAAAAAAAATTAAAAAAAAAGCTTTGAGCTTTTAACGATAAACCTTGACAAAACATCAGTACTTTTTGCAGCTCCAAAAAAAGGGATCTTCACAAAATAAACCTCATCTTCTTCTCTTTTTAGAAACGGCAACTGTCAACCTGACAGGCAACCGGCTGCAGATGGCTGTCGGCGTTTAATTCCCTCCGCCGCTTCTTTCTGACAGCACGCGAGCTTTACTGGCTACTGGCGGAGCAGGTAAACCCCCTCCCTTTCTTCTCTTACATTTTGACCTCGAACAAGTCCCCAAAACCAGCACGCTTTTTCCCCCCGGCTCGTGAACTTTTTCCGATTTGGGAAGTGAAGCTCACGCGCCACACGTGGAAGAACATCATTGGCTGATGTATGAAAGCCGTGGCTTGGCACGTGTGAGATGGGGGTTGGATCATTGTCTTTAAATACTAGGAGAGGGTGCCATTTTGTTGAAGGGTAACCCAAAAAGGCAAAGGCTTTGATTTGTTTGTTTGAGGTTTTCGTTTTTGTTTTGGAGGGGGATTTAGGGATCAGCCAAAACGGGTCTGCCTGTGTGGATGCTTGGCTTCAGAGCCGACAGGTTACGAGCCGACATGAATCGATTACTTGCCTTGCTCTTTCACCAAGTAAAAATTTTGTTCATTTTACCTTTTTCTTTACTTGTCTTCTATAACAAATTCAAGATTTGTTTTAATGTTTGTGTAATAATGGTTTGTGTCAAAGGGTTTAATGTGTTAATTTATTCACATTTTAGATCATATTTCCCTTCTCTTCTCTGCAAATTCCTCTCTCATATTTATTATAAATAACATAGGTATCTTAAATTATTTGTTTTATGAAAATGAAGATTGTAATTAGTTTGATTGTCGGAGATTTTTCTTAACGTCTATATAAACTATCTTTGTAATACTATCTGCATGTGTCTTACCTGCTTTAATGAAGCTGGTTTCTTTTTCAAAAAAAAAGAAAGTTAAGATTGTAATTGCTCATTTCTCTATTGGGTTTCTTTGGCTAGCTATAAAATGTTGTTAGAATTTCAGTAATATTTACAAAACTGAAAAAAAAAAATGTTTTGAAGAAAGATGAGGATCATTGTTAAAAATGATGATAAAAAGTAAAATTTTGAAGAAAAATAGTTATGAATTAGTATAGTCTTAGTGATGACACATTAGCAAGGAAGTACTGTTGTAAATTTTGAAGCAACATGGGCTCATTAGGATGACGTTACAGCTAATGATGCTTTTGATTAGTGTGAAAAATCTAAACTTTTCGAGTCATATGATCTTATATATGTATTATTCCTGATAAAACATATTAGAAAGTGTAGACATCTATCATAAAACTAATTGGTTTTACGAGAGGAATAGTTCACATTATCTTATTAAGTGAGTATCTCCAACAAAACTTGTTGTTTTTGGTTGAAAAAAAGGGTGTTAACCAAATATTGTTTTACTTCAATATTTGAACTAGCATTGAACCCTAGGGGTCGTCTGGTTGGGTGTTTTATCGAACTATTAAAATGAGCTTTTATAATCATTCCTTAAACGACTCATACAAACGAGCTTTTACTACAATTTTTTCTTTAACGTCAGTCAAAACAATGTTCATTTCTAATCACTTCAGAATTATTCATCCAGAGAAATTTATACACCATTTGACTAATATATATGAAACGGAAGAAAATGATATTAATATTGATTCAAGTTTATAATATCCCCTCTGATATCATATTAAATATTAAATTCCATTAATTACAATAGTCTAATCATTTATTAAATATGTTTCTACTCGTAGGGAGTATTAGACGAGCAATTCTTGCAGCTACAACAACTTCAAGACGAGAGTTCTCCGAACTTCGTATCGGAAGTAGTCAACATTTACTTTCAAGAGTCAGAGAGACTGTTGAAAAACCTAAGAGCAATGTTGTAAGTTCTCTGATCTTTTAATCTCTAAAATTACTTGGAATCTCAAGATTAACTTTGAATCTAAATTGAGAAAGGCAGCTTGAGTTGATGTGGGTTAGGGTTTTAATTTGTTTTTGTTTGAATTTTGGATTATTTTGAACAGAAGTGAAAGAAATTACAAGAAAATGGGAAAGCATTTGAATCAGCTGATGGGAAGCAGCTCAAGCATTGGAGCCAACAGAGTCAGAAATGTCTGCTTTGCATTTCGAGCCAATTCTGAACAACACAACCGTGCTGGGTAATCATTTTAATTTAATTAAATCTACTTTTTTTTTTCTTTTCTTTTCTTTTTTTTTTTTACCTTTGTTTTTATTCATCATCATCATTCAAATCAAACACTACCTTTTTAATTATTTTTTTATTTAAGGAAACAAACAAATGAACTCATCTGAATTTTCCTTTTTCTGAGATTCTGAAACACTCGACATGACAGATGCACACAAGCTTAGATTTTGACCTAAAGTTGTCCGTTTGCCCCATTAGGAGTGTTTGGATTAATTTTGGGTTGAAGAGAGGAGAGGAGGGGAGAGGAGGAAGAAAACGAAATCTAATGATTGAGATATGAAATATTTCTTTGAGAATTGATGTCCCGTATACAATAATTAGTTGGAAAAAAAAAAATTTGAGATTCGTGTTTAGAAAAAAAGAGGTTTATTTTAGATGAAATTTAATATAAAGTTTGATTTATGATTTGATGAGATATTATAGAGTAGTTGTAGAGAGTTTGAGAAAAAATTGTGAAGAGGTTGTGATGTACTCAAAACAAACAGTGAGTTCAACTGTTTCCCTTTTTCTCTTCAAAATCCGAACACCATCTTAGATTTTGACCCTAAAATTATCGCTTTGGATTTTTAAGGTTTGTTAGTCATTTGGTTTTGAATATTTTGAAAATTAAGTTTTTGTTTTATGAGTATTTGATCTTTTCAATTTTAAAATCTTAGTTTTCATTATGATATCTATATCATACATGTGTTTTTAAAAATCAATTCTAATACTTGTTTTAGATTATGACATTTAGATAGAATTCACACAACCATTACTTAAGAGAAGATGAAACATATAAAGAAAATTTGAATAAATACTAGTTTAAATGTCAAAAAAAAAAAAAAAAAATCAAATGATTATGAAACGAGATTAAATTTCTTTGTTTTGACTTTTAAAAAACAAAAGATTTTTTGTTTTGTGGTGTCTTTTACACATCTGTTTTCCAAAGTTAAACTAACCAAAGTTTTGAAAGGTCAAAATCTTAGGCAAATAACCATTTGATTTTTCAAAATAAAACTTGGTTTTCTCTTGGGTTTTCTATCATCCTTGAATTTCAAAGACATTGTGACATCACAATTGCCCATGTAAAATAATTATATCTTCCCATTTTATATTATTATTTTTTAATACATTTATATATAATGCTTTAGTAATGATGTTTTTTCCCTCACGTAATTAACTATTTAATTGAAAACTAACCCACATTTCTTTTGCAATTGAAACATTATCTAACTAGTAAATTGAATTAAGATCGTCAAAGTTTGTAAAATTTGATAATAAAAAACCAAAGAAAAAAAAAGGTTAAATAGGTAATAATTTTTCGTGCAACCCACCCCACCATTTTCACTATTCGAAATAAATATTTGAGATATATCGCCTACATTTGTTAGATTTAGTATTTAAATATTAATACATGTTATCTAAGATTTATCGTTAGAAAATCTTATGAGATTTGTGAAATATTAATAGAAAATCAGAAGTGCATAGTTCTTTTATCATAAATTATCATTCTAGTGATACTCTAACTTAATTAATCTTTCTTTTTTTTTTTTTTCTTTTTTTTTTTTTTGGCAGGTGCTTGAGAGCATTGGAAGTTCTTGAACACGAATATTGTTATTTAAAGAACAAACTTCACGAGCTGTTTCAGGTGAAATAAAGACAACAATTCTTTCTTCTTTTTTTTTTTTATTTTAGAAAATTCTATTAAAACACTCAAAGCCAGCTTCTTTTTTTTTCTTTGATTTGCATGTGATGCAGATAGAACAGCAAAGAGTTTTGACCACAGGAGTTAGGTACCCAATGCAGCAGAGTTGAACCCCAAAGTCAACTAAAAAGAGAAATAAAAAAAAAAAAAAGCTTTCCTCTCTCTTCTAAACTACACACCACTCTTTTCGATCCACGTATCATCTTACAATATTTGATTATGAGAAATTAGTATTATTTTTTCTTTGAGAACAAATTTGGGCAGGAGGCAATATCGATTTCCACGATCGAACATATGACGTTAGTATTGAATTGGATTAACACCAAACAATGAAATCACTCACTAACCCTTTTGATTTTTTCATCTAGACACCACGAAGCTAAACAGAGATTAAAAATAGATACCACAAAGCTAGGTTTTCTCATCTAGATAAATGAAGTGTCATCCTTTGGATAAATTTGTCAAGACAAATAGGCTTCCCATGGTCAAAGTCTAGGGTATATATACGATTTAATATCAAGGAACTATTTATTTATGAATTAATTTTTTTCTAGGCATTAAGATAATCTTAGAGTTAGGTTACACGTAAGTTAATGTGAATAATATATCACAGATAAAATTCACATACATAACTTGTTAAAGTGTTAGGATTAGGATAATTAAATTTATTGGGTCTTATGCCTATGTTAGAACTAGTTTTGCTATATATCAATATTTCACCACCTGTTACATAGATATAAATATATTGATATTGTAAGTTGTTATAATTTAGATCTTCTAAATTTAGTTATTATGTTTTAGTTAGGTTACTAAATTCAATGTTTATGTATAAATCAATTCAATGGAGGAGATAAAATGATTGAGTTCTTACTCTTCTAATTCTCTAGTTAGATTGTGTCTCTCGATTTTTGTTTTTCCTAATTTACGGTCTCATTTCGCATTTTTTTGATTGGTTGTCACATCTCGCATCTCGCATATTTCCAATCGACAGTCACATCTCGCATTTTCTCAATTGGCGCTTGTCTTTCCAATTCAACTATGTCAATCCTAATGACAATACATATAGGTGCACCTATCAATTCGAGTTTTGTGCTTTCATCTTTATTGCATCGTCATCTTACATGCAGAATAAAGTTCTCAAGATTCATTATTTGTTCAAATGTCGAAGTTGGATTTTCAATCCATATCTTCAATTTGAAGAACGACTATTAGATAGTGAATATAAATATATTGATCTTGTAAATTGTTATAATATAATTTTTTTAAATTTAATTGGTTCTAATCCAATATCTATGTATAAATATTATTAAATAAATATAAGTATATTGATCTTGTCAATTGTTATAATATATATGGATCTATCTATCTAATAAATATAACTATATAGAAGTGATAAAATTATTTAGTCTATACTTTTGCCATAATAGATTCCAATACCACCGTTTCATCTAAAATAAACATTTTCCAAAACTCTCTAATTAAACCTTTCATGATCATCTCGTTTTTTCTGCCTATTTCTTTATCTTTTCATAGCTTAATGTCAAAACAAGCAGTACCTTCCATGTAGGGTTTGTTGTCTCCACCCTAACTTATACTAAAAAATAATAATAAATAAATATAAAATATCAATATTTAAAAGAAAGAATTAAAATAATAGTTTCATTAAAGAGAAATTACAATAATCCATTGCTTTAATAGTGGCCGAATTCTTTTAAACAAAAATGTGGTGGGAGGGAATAAACTTTTAAAGGGCATTAATACGTGTCAAACGTACGTAGGGTTATCAAATAATATTAAATAAATAAAGATTTGCTAACAAAAAAAAAAAAAGTTGACTCAAAATATTAAATAGCTTTTTTCTTTTTGTCCCCAAAATTAATTTCCACTCATAAAGCCATTAAATTATGTTGCTTTCAAACTTGTTCTTCTTCTGTCTCCTTCATTCATAACCCCTTGAATATATCCTTATTAATGAAACATTGATTTATAAATATATTAACTTTCGGTTCATTTCTCAAAAAATAATAATAATAATAATAATAACTTTCGGTTGGAATATTTTTTATTTTTTATTTTATATTTTTTTTACAAGATTTATTGGGTGGAAAAGTGAAGAAATATCTGACTTTCTGTTATAATACCATCTTCAATTATATTAAACATCAATGAATTTAGAAGTTTAAACTTAAGAAATGTAATTAATTTTAAATAAAGAAGAAAACGACATACCAAAACATAGAACTTACGATCTTCTACTCTAATAACATGTTAAATTATGTAAATCACTAATCAATTTATAAGATTAAACTTTTAGGTTGATTGATGATTTACATAATTCAACACCATGTTTTGACAGAACATTGTATTCTTATTCTAAATAAATAAAAATTTCGTTGTTAATTACGTAAATCGAAATGTTTTATCTTGCATTTCTTTAATTGTTACCATTTTAAAAGTTTCCATATGAACTGCATTATCCAGTAGTAAAGTGATAAAGTTAGATTCTAAAAATAAGACAAAATGAAACTTTATTCGCTGAATAGAAAATGAATGAAAAGTAGTTTACCAAAATTTAATCGGTAAGTACTGCTGTAACTTTTTAATTAACCGACCAAATACCAAATTTAATAATTGTAATGGTAAAAAATTTCAACTAACTATTATGTGTTAGAGGATCAAATAATGTCTCATATCTGTAAAGCGGAGAATTTTTCGAACATTCTTAACATAAATAAGCTACTTTTATTAGAGTTAATTGATTTTGAAATTGATGTCTACAACGAATAAAGTGTTCGATAAAATTTAAAAGATAGTCTATGATTGATGAATAAAATACGTAGAAGTTGGACACTCAATTCTATATTTTTTTCAAACTTTCTTTTAAGTAGATCATTTTTTTTTAATATATATAAAATAAAATAAAATTGTTGATTTAACTAATAAAAATATGACGTGGTTTTTTTTTTTTTTTTTTAATTTAAGTTTTGAACATTATTCTAACTCTAATGCGCTCGGCATAGGGAAACCTGGCTTTAGAGATTACGTCAACAGAATAGGGTTCCAGTCAAAAAACTTTATTGAAAAGATTAATTTCGTAATTATCTTCACAGGTTAAACAACCATTTCAGTGGAAAAAAATAGGTATAAGAATCACAATTCTATTCGAATCTCTGTATTATTCTAATATTGTTCACTTTTAACATAATTTTTGTGATTTTCCCTTTTGTTTAGTCAAAAGAATTTATATTAATTTGAGATGATTGTCGTTTTTTTATATACATCTATCTATCTTTCTCTCATGTAATCAATGTATATGGTAGCTTTGTCTGCACTTCAACAATTCTTTTCTCGAACAAAGTTTTGCCAAGCTTTTACATTGGTTCATCTTCTTTTATGTTCTTCACCTAAGATTACTAAGATTTCAATAACTTAAATTGGGATGGAGCATCTAAAATAATAATAATTTTAATAATTTTTTGATATCTTAAATGTTTGAACTGACTTGCACGTACACGACTATTTTGACCAGACATGCTGTCACAGCCTACAACAATTGAATGTGAAAACACTCCTACTAAATTTAATTTCAATGAAGGTGGTTATCATATTTAAATTCGTGATAATATTTTGGTTTCTTAATTTTCTTTTAATCGTTAGACTACCCATATATAATAGTTGTATATAAAATTCTTTATAAACCTTTTAATAAAAGATTAAGATACAATTTTTTTTTTTTTAAGCAAAAGAGTCAATGACACATTCGTTTCATTGTGATTTTAACTAATCCTCCAAATGAAACGTTTTTTTTTTTTTTTTTTTTGCATAAAACACCTATTCCAAACAAGGGTTAAGTGTTAATTACAAACTATTTACAATTAACATTTCCATCTAAACAAAGTTTTTACTTCAACTCATGAGTAGAACAAAATTTTTATGGTTGGCCAAAATTCTTTATAACCTCTCAAAATGCCATCATAATCTTGTATTTAAACACACTCTAGAAAAGTTTGGATTGAGACTTTAAAAGTATTTAGAATGATGATTTATTTTGAGTATTTAATTAGAAGCGATAATTGCATTCAAATTATTAATTGAATGTAGTTTTTAAGAGTGTTTAAAATTAGTATTTAGAATGAAAATTTATTTTGAATATTTAAAAGTAATGATTAGTAATGATTATAGTCAAAAGTTTGTTTGAATAAAGTTTTAAAAGTATTTATAATGAAAATTTATTTAGAGTATCCAGAAGTAATGATTATAGTTAAAAATTTGTTTGGATGTAGATTTTAAGAATATTTAAAATTAGTATTTAGAATAAAGATTTAATTTGAATATTTAAAAGTAATAATTACAGTTAAATACTCGTTTGGATGTAATTTTTTTAGGAGTGTTTAGTAAATACTAATTTGAAATAATATTCAGAAGTTCGTAACAAATACCCATGAGAGAAGTGGCATAAACCGTCGGAAAAATGTATTTTACGATATTGCCCCCCAAAACTTAATACTATTTAAAAATAGTTTTTATTAATAGCTATTCAAATATCAAAACAAATATTCATGCGATTCGAAGAATCATACCAAAATATTAGAAAAATATAAAACCAGAACATAAATTCAAAGATTAGCTATTAATCTACAATTAATTAGGCTGTAACATTTTCATTGTTTTTAATTATAACATGAGATTGAAAATACAAAGATCTTTTAACTTACGAGATTCTGTGTGTGTGTGTGATTTTATATATATATAATTAGTTGATCAGATCAAACTATCAGTTCAATAATTTTTCTGGTAAACTCGTTCTCTTATTTAATTCAACAAAAATTAAATTTTAGTTTAATAACAATTAGTGGAGTGAGATTTAAATTCAACCCCTCTTAATTTAAAATGTATTTTATGTCACGATTTTTTCCTTTTTGAAAATATTATTTTTGTTGATGGTCTCGTATAAAATAGATAGGTTATTCTTTTTATTATTAATTAATTGTGAAATGATATAATGTATTATTTTATTGATATCATAGTTTATTATCTCCAAATGAATACGATTGGTCAAGATTGACGAATTCAATAGAAAGAGAGTATTCATACTATCAAGTAAGTTGGTTATACTTCAGTGAGCTTATGAGATTATCAAAATCTTATCCAAAGTCAAATTTTCATCATCATAACTCAACTAACACATAATCGACTTCTCGAGTTCCATGCAAACTACTGCAAGAGGTCTATGACGACCTGTCTTAAAATTTTTAACATTACTTTAATACTAGTAATGTTTATTTATAAATTTGGTGTTTATGATTTGTAGCACGGAAGGGTTTAGCCTATTATTTAACAAATTAAAGCTTAGTTTTCTGAAAACTAGAATTTAGCCTATATCATTTAAAAACCAAATCGACCCCCAACTCGAGCCAAGGACAACAAAAGAACACTTGTTAATCAAGAAGCTCCAAAAGTGATTTAAGATATTTTTTGAACTAACTATTTTACATAAAGGTATAGTAGATCTCAATACATTAAACCAGTCATAATTAGTTAATGCTTCATGATTTGATGTTGAAGAATCTTGAAGGTTAGCACTATCATCATAGAAATCACTCGAGGAGGAAGAGCATAAGAGAACAAGAGTGTAAAGATTGCAAAGGAACAAAGATTCTTACAAAAGTAACGTTCAAACAAATAGTTATCTATCCAATTATTACTAATACTAATTTTCAAACGAGCAGTTAACTTTTTCAAGAACTATTAACATTAATCCTAAAACGAATAGTTAATTACTTTAACTATTATTAACTCTTTTCTCCCTTCTCCACTTTCAGAAACTAAATTTTTAACTTCATAATCTCTAAACTCTAATTATATATATATATATATATATATGAAATAATAAAAAAATGAAAAAGAAAATAAAAAAGAGTGGCTGGAACACGTGAAACTTAAAACTTGCGCGTGAAGTTTTGAAAAGCAAACAGCCACTCTGTTTTGTAAGCCGTTCCGCCGTCCCTTTAAGCATTGTCTCCACCCTTTTGAATCCTTTATATAAGCCACAAAATCCTTTTCCATTTCTCTGTATCTCCAATTATTACAATTGAATAAACAAATGAAGGTTTCTTCCATTGATGACTCTGATTTTTCCCGCAATAAGATCGCCTCCGCCGCCGCCACGACCTTAACCGTGATGAAAACCTCTCTGTTCTTCGCCGGCGATGGATTCTCCGTCTACGATTGTAAAGGGAACCTCGTATTTCGTGTCGATTCCTACGGCCCTGATTCTCGATACAGAGATGAACTCGTTCTCATGGATCCTCATGGCCGTTGCCTCTTCACTCTCCGCCGCAAGGTCAAATGCTTTATTTTTCTGTTGATTAGTTTGGATTTAGGGTTCTTCTTTTGAGTAGAACAGTTTCACTGAGTTTTAATCTTTTAATAATTTTTAGCTGCCTTCAATCAATTCCTAGTAATAATAATATATCTAATATTAAATTATCACATTAATTCTTACCCTATGATTTACGTCTATCTTTGCTTTTCTTACCATTAATTCTCAAAATTACTTCGGTTTGATCTTTATGATTTGAAGAAAGTAAGAGTTTAGTCTCTATAATTTGAAAGTTTAGATTTTTGTCTATATGGTTTGAAGAAATTTACAATTTAGTCTTTGTGAATTGAAAAATTAGAATTTAGTCGTTAAAGTTTGATAATAACTAAAAAATAATCTATTAATTTTTGTAACTATTAGTAATAAAATACGTATTATTTAATTATTTATGTGTTTAATGATGAGGGTGTGAGATAAGTAATTGACTAGACAAAAAAACGAAGTTACATCTTGTTACTTAGTTAACCTACGATTTACAAATAATATAAACTATTTTCGATAGGACTAAATTCTATTTTTGTAAATTATATAAACTAAATTTTATATTTATGTAAACTATATAAACTAAATTCTACATTTCTCTGACTAAGAGAAACTAAAATCTAGATTTTTAAACCGAACTTTCTTCAAATCATAGAGAGCAAATTAATAATTTATCCTTACTTTAACTACCATTAACTCTTTCTCTCCTCTGTTTCGTAAAAAAAAACAACTACACCCTATAGATCATTTTGAAGAAGAAAAATGATAATTTCATAATTTAATTCAATTCAAAAATATATGAGTTAGGTTAAATTGATATCTAAAGATAAATACTTGGACGAGTTAGATTGAATTGAGTTGCTCTAATGATTAAACTGGTTGAGAAGAAAAAGAATTAAATACAATTTGATAATCTATTGAATTGATCTAATTGTTGAATGGGTGTACGGATCTAATCCAATCCAACTTCAACCATGTAAATCCTAATTTTGACTTTTATTTTGTGGCGAAAAACAGAGACCGAGTTTGCATCAACGGTGGGAAGGGTATCACCGGGAGAGAATGAACGGTCAGAAACCGATCTTCGGAGTGCGGCAGTCGTCGATGATCGGACGGTCGAGAAAGACGGTGGAGATGTACGGAAACACGGGCGAGGAGTATCAGATCGAAGGGTCATTTGGTGAACGTGTATGCAAAGTTTTGAATGTGAAGAAAGAAACAGTGGCTGAGATCAAGAGGAAAGTTGATGCTTCCACCAATGTTTTGCTTGGAAAAGATGTTTTTTCTCTTACTTTAAAGCCTGGTTTTAATGGAGCTTTTGCAATGGCTTTGGTGCTTGTTCTTGATCGGTTCAACGCTGAACCGAATCGGACCGGTTCTTGATTATGATTAGGTTTTCTTTAAGGGGTTGTTTGTTTCTTTTGTCCCATTACAGATTTGATGTTGATGAATGTGTATATATTTAAAAGAAATTGAGACGAACGTAGGTCTGTGTATCTGTGTATCGGGATCACTTATTAAGCCAAGTAAATGTTTTGAATCTCATAAGTAAACTTAATTATAAAATCTCTTGTTGTCTCTCTAATTTAGCTCTTGAAATGATCATGGATGCCCTAAATTCTTTTTAATATCGAGAAAATCGAGACCTAGGAGATTTCAGTTTTGAAACCCACGGTGAACTTAACAGTAAAATCTCTCATTGTCTCTCTTGTTTAGGCTTTAGAACGAGTTTGAGAAAGTCGAATATGTAATAAGATCAACTATTAAGCCAAATGAATGTTTACACGGCGGCCTCGATTTTTCGGTTAATCGCCTAACAAAGCATTAAATGTAACACTAAAAGACATTAATATTAGAGAGTAGAATGGAATTTGGAAAAAAGAATAAAATAAATCAGTTGGTCTTTAAAAAAAATAAAGTAATCATAGTTAAGTCAATGAATTGTAATTGCAAGTTTATTGTAAACTGCTTGATCTTGAGCTGGTTTTTGATGTTTTGAAGCTTCCTTCTATGATGCAAGAATCAGCATCAAAACAGCAGCACTGGCTGTGAGAACCATTGAATAAAAAAAGCTAACCTTTAATGGGAAAAAAAAATCAGTTGAAAATTCAAACTATTCAAGAAAAATCATAGAAAGAGAGAAGAGAAGAGGGCCCTGCAGAGGAAGGTTTGAGTCCGGTGAAGCCGATGTCGTATGCAATGCTGCCATCCGCCTTGAACAGCCCGAAGTTCCTCTCTGACGTCGACCCGGGTTACGCGTTCTCGTCAGCAAAAACGTAAGCCCTCACCACGGTTTTCAGTCGGTAAGGAGTTCCCTTCTTCTTCATCAATTTCTTGCGTAGATTTCAATTGTATGTCCTTGCATTTTTCAACGTAGTGCCAGCTTCGTTCTCGTCGCCATGGGAACCCCACCCAGTCTCCGAGACAACGACCGGCATCTTCGGGACACCGGCCTTCTTAGTGCAGCGTAAGCCGCATCAACTTGAGCATCGAACATGCTATCGTAATGTAGATTGGTTTTCACGTCGAAGATCCCCTTGTTCTTCTTGAAGAGTGCATAGTTAGATGTCAATATGTTGAGGGTCATTCTTGTAAGCCAAGACCTTGTTCCTGACCGCAGTCCCTCAGATATGCGTAGCGCGATCCTCCCCGAGGCTTATGTCTTTGAGATATTCATTCCCGAAACCTACCACAATCTCGATAACGAAAGCTCGAAAAGACGCAAGGACTCCGTGATCCGCATTGGTAGATTGTGATGTTCTTTATCTCTGCAGCTTTCAGAAGTGTCACCACACTTTCAGGTGGTGGTAAATTATCAGTTATCCTTCCATAATTTACTCCATATATCCAAGTTGAATCCACTGCTGTAAAAATGTAATAAAAAGAAAAGGAAAAGAAGGGCATAGTCAGTTAAAAAAACAAATCTAAAGCATAAATAAACCAATTTCCTTTTGCTTCCAAGTGTTCAATGGAATGAGTTGTTAAGGCACACAAGGTAAAAAGGAAGAAGAATGAGGAATAAGTGGTCATTTGATTGAGAGGAAGGCAAAAGGAAAAAGAAAAGAGAGTTCCTTTTGTAGAAATGATGTGAGGTTTTGGTGTAGCAATTTAAGATTCTTAGCCTTTGTCTAGAGATGATTCAAGTTTTGATAAGAAGGAACAAAGTTCTTTATTCTTAGTTCAATAACAAAAAAAAAAAAAGAAAAAAAAGAATAGATTCTTCCATTTCCTCTTACTTTTATCTCTCTTATATTTTCTTTCCTTTTTTTCATATACATAAATAGTTAGTCATCTTATGCGCACTTCAATTATTTTCAGAAGAACAACCATATGATCTAACATTTGCTTGTCGAGAAAACTTATAAAAAGTAATGTTTAACATTTAGAAGTAATTATTAGTAATGATTACGGTCGAAAATTTGTTTGGATGTAGTTTTTAAGAGTATTTAAAATGACGATTTATTACGAATATTTAGATATAATGAATGCAGTCAAAAACTAATTTGAATGTAGTTTTTAAGAGTATTTAGATTTGGTTCCTATTAGACATACTATCTGGCTTTACAACATTTAGATGTCAAGAAAAACTATAAAAAATTAATTCATAAAAAGATGGACATCATGGATTTAACTCGACATAGAATGAACTTATAAACTTCGAGTGCTCAGTCCTCTCCAAGACCTTTTGGTTCTTTTCCTCCTTTTCTTGGAAAATATCCATTTTCTTA
>JBBMEG010000022.1:13277673-13303930 GCA_037832605.1 Cyclanthera cordifolia
TAAACTTCGAGTGCTCAGTCCTCTCCAAGACCTTTTGGTTCTTTTCCTCCTTTTCTTGGAAAATATCCATTTTCTTAGTGATTTTGATCTTTGGAAAGGTTATATTTCAGTGAGATGTTGAAGTTTAAAGATTTAGAAAATGCAACAAAGACAATGGCCAGCAGCATGAAACATAAGAAAAACATCTTCCACCCAAAGTTAAATTAGAAGATTGATTAAAACTAACATTCTACAGTCAAAAGAAGTCTATTAACCAAAAACAACAAAAGCTCATATTCTGAAGTCTAAATCTGACTGCTACAAGTTCTCTATTCCTTAAATACATTCGTAAAACTACGCACTGCTGCATCGATCCATTGATCTGTCTTGACTAAAGCTTACCATTTTCTAAAACCAAGTTATCATGTTCATGTTCGATGCTTTGGTCCTCGGCATGAACATTACAATTGACACCATTTGTTGTAACATCTTGATAGCCCTTAGCCTCATTGTCTGATGCTGCTGAAGCTGCATTCGGTTTCTCTTCCTCCACGACTCCGTTCGCTTGCTGAACGACAACATTGCTGGTGTCGTTTGCTTCCTTGTCAGGCAAGCTGCTTTCTTGCTCGGTCCTGGCTTGCACCATTTCTTTTTCGGATTGGTTAACCTCACTAGGAACAGTATGTTCAGTAGGTGTGACTGTTGCTGTTACATCACTTCCTTGGTTTTCAACTACTTCCAGAATCTCATCTTTCTCTAGTATGGCCTCTCGACGATCGGTTTCGCCAACATTCTTATCCATTACATCCTTACTAACAAATTCGGAGTTGACATTGACATCGACACATTCCTCAAGATCTTGCTTTCCATCTTCTTTCTCCTCGAGAGCGATCTCGGTGTTTGCCTGGGCTTCGGTTTGATCGTTTTCAGTTTCACCAGCATCACTAGCTGCATTCTCTTTAGTGTTTGAAGGATCAGTATCCACTTTTATAATTTTCTCGGGTTCGTCTTGACAATCTTCCTCAACAGTAGGCTTCTCCTTCTCATTACCCTCTGCATCTTTCATTTCAACTTCTTCAGGAACTTTGGCAACCATATCGGCATCCTCCTTGTTGTCTTTCTTAGAACCAGAGGATTTCCGGCTCCGTTTCTTTGGAGGCTCCTCTTTAGGTGGTGTTGCCTTGACCTTCACGCTTATCCTGGCGGATCTTCTAGGCGCCTCGCCCATGCTCCAATCGAACTCTGATATTGCCGGACCGCCGGGATGGGATTTCAAGTACTGGTCCAACACTTTTCTGTTGCCAATTTCTTCACCAGTTGGAGCAATGAATACAATTTCAGTCTTTCTTTGAGCACCTGCCTTCTTGGGTATGAACTGGAAATAAATACCAACAATTAGTTAGTTATTACATGAAAATCTTCCAAAGAAAAAGAACCTTTACGTCGACCATGGAGAATTCGGCTTAAAAACATCACAATACAACATATATGACCCTCAAGGCACCTAAAAAATTTTGAAAAAGGCATCAAGTAACTGAAGCAATGCATCTCATTCAATAATTCAGGAAAAAAACATAGAAAAGATGGTGATGAGGCAGAATGAACACACATCAATCTTCACCTCGACTCCTCGACACCCCCAACAAAAGCGTCAAATTTTTCCGTTCTGAAGAATTCGAGGTTATTCAACAAAGATATCCGACTAAGTAATCGTAGCACAACATAATTTAAGACATTTCAACAATGACGACCCGACAAAGTTCAAAGTTCATACAACGATTTAAAAGCCACAAAACTCTTTGGCATGATTCATATAACACTTCAAAAACAGCCTGAAGTACAGATCAAAACACTAACCCCTCGGCTCTCCAGTCATATAGTCACACATCGAAAGCATTCGATTTTGGTTTTCAATTGCAACTCTATTGAGCAGATCACTTCAGAACACCAACAGCTTCTAAAGTATTCCCCAAGATCAATTTCACTAATCTCTCCATAGCATGATCATCAAAAATATTTCACGCAGAACACCACAGGAAATCGCCCGAGACACCGAAAAACCCTCTCATAAGTTAAAACACTTATGTAGGTCAAAAAAAGGCCACTCACATAGAAAATAACTTCATCCGTGGTTGGGGCATCGTGGATCTAAGACGAAACCTAGGAAATAATTTATAATGGTTTACTTAACATCGAAATGTTGTAGAGACAATTGATAAGTTTCAATTGTTGACCCGGACACTCAAATCTCATGTGCATCAAAGTTCTTCATTTTCAATCAAACAGAATCCCTTTCATAGTTACTCATTCCTTACATTCAAAAGAATCTTCTGAAAACTTCAGAGCAACAAAATTTACACTACAAAATCCAAAAGCATTTGAAATCTCATCTTCAAATAAAAAAAGAACAAACAACAACAATTCAAGGAAAAGAAGCACCAAAAAAATGCCTAAAATTTCAATAATTCCACCCGCAGAAAGTATCAAATTCAATCTTCCTCTAAAAGAAAATAACCCTAATCAATCAAACAAGCCCTAAAACTAAAACAGAGTGCCAAAGCTCAAATAAAAACACAAACTTCACCATAAAAATAGAACATTAGAGTTGAAATTCACAAGACCCAGATAGGAAAAAAGGAACAAAAACTCATTTCTTGCAACAAAAATGGCCAAACTTAGTGAAATTTGCAAACTTTAAGAGAGAGAGAGAGACCAGTTTTTTCCAAGTAGGTGGTGCAGGAAGCTCCACAGAAACATCTTCATCCATGGCTGTTCCTCCACTTTCAGTCTGAACTTCATTTTCCACCATAATTTCTTCTTTGTTCTCCATTTTTTTTCCACTTTCTCTCAGGAAAACTAAGCAGCTTTCTTCTTTTCACTCCAGATTTAATTACTGTAAGGCCATAAAAGCAGGGCATAAACGGTTCGGAGAGAGAGAAAGACCCCTTTTTTTTGTGGTTTGTCCTAAAATCCCACAAGGGCTCTGCTAAAATTACCTCCACAGTTCAAAATCAAAACCCAATCTGACATTTTATCCAATCAAAAGAGCGTTCATCTTCAAATTGTTTGATGATCATCAACGTGTCAAGATCAGAGAGGCGAGTTGCAGGGATTTGAGATTGTACTTAAAAATCCAATCTTTTTCTTTTCTTTTTTTTTTTAATTTCTCTGACTTTTCTGGATAAAGAAAAATCTAGAGGTTCCAAAATTCCATTTTGGCTTTTTGGGGGTTTTTTGTTTTTTTGTCAATTTTTTTAAAAATGGAAATGAATTTTTGTTTTCCCGCTTTTTTTTTTTTTTTTTTCGGGGATTTTGGGAAAGGAGGAGGAGGAGCGTGTAGTGGTGGTGACGGTCGTGGATCCACCACATGTATCGGACGTGAATGAATTTGGATAACGCTGCTCTTAAAGGAATTGAAATGTGGATTTCACGTCCGAACCTCACTGCCTTGTCTTGTGATTCTTTCTAATGTTAAAACTTAGCTAGGGTTTCAAGTTTTTGGGTAGAAATTTTTTTACTGCTTTTATTACATGTTGGGTTAAATAACATTTGTGTCTTACCTCTAGATTTTTTTTTTTTTTTTTTTTTTCCTTTTAAATCAACATTTTATTATTTTGTTTTATTAGGGTTTTTTTTTTTTCAAGTTTCATTGGGTTTCTCCATAACGTTTGTTTTGATTTGGAGTTATTGAACCTACAACGCATAACCTATTGATTTATGCCTAAAAAAAACACTTTTTAACTTGAGAAAAAAAGAAAAACAAAATTAGGTGTTTTTTCAAACTAAATTAAAATTTTGTTCGTAATGGTGTGTATTAAAAAATGTTTGCAATTATCTCAAAATTAATCGATAATGACAAAGCACTTTTTCAATGTGCAATAACGAGATCCTCAAAATTTTGTATATTAGACTATTTTTTATGTGAACAGGAATTGAGTTAAATTGATATCATGTTTGGATAATCAAAAGGTTATCTGTTCAAATACCCCGTTTATCTTTTTTTTTTATATATATAGCTACTTAATTTTTCAAGTGATATAGCTACAAATTCCTCTTTATTTTATACCTATCATTTCTAGTGAAAAAATATTGGTGACTAAAACTATCTATTTAAATAAATAGTTTTCTTTAATAATTTGAAAATATTATTTTTTAAAAATTATAAAAATAAAAAAAAATTGAAAAAATCAAGATATCCCTGCCCCAATCCAAAAAAAAATTACGAATTCCGTGAAGACAAGTATTCATTTTGGATGCCCGAACGGTGCACTGAGTCTCAAGCTCCATCTGTGGACATATCTATTAAAAATGAATAATTAGAAATTAGCCATAAAAAATGAAGACCAATTTTTGTAGTTAAAAATGAGTGATTATTCATAAATCATTTAAATGTTTTTTGAAGAGTCGTAAAAATTCAATTTTTAATCATTAATACCGCAAAACAAGCACCCATGCATGTTGAATTCAAGTTCAAATTGTAAATACATCATAAATCTTAGAAGATACAAAAGCATTACAATTGAACTTGTCACCAATATAAATCTTCAAAAATGATAGGAGAACATACTAATTAAAATGACATCAACAGTTTCCATAGTAGAAGGGGACAAAATTTTATATTTATAAGAAACAAATTATGGGTAAAAAAAAAATGCAACCCATCATCTCTCTGAAACAGAAGAAAGCAACTAAAGTTCAAGACAAGAAACAAGAACTAAAAAAAACACCCAAAAGCAACAAGTTGAAGAACAAACACTAACATGAATCAATGTTCTTTTTTTTTTTTTCCTTTTTTTCCCATTCTTTTTCCTACATTCTGTGCATTGGATCTAGTTGCCAACTTAACAACTGAACCTGTTGATGTAAATGTAATAGTTTTAGTTCAGCAGTTCAGAGAGTTTCCAAAGTTAAAACTTAACCTTCATATCTTCCATCCCATAAATGATGTTCAATCATATAGCCCCTCTTGTTCCCAAACGTCTGCGAGAAAATCGACCATTGCCTGTAGATTACAAAATCGAAACAACCCGTAAGAGAAAAAATCAAGACGCCTATTGGTTTGATATGGCCGACACTTACACCAAGGGGTATAGGCTGCGGAAATGGCTTGTTACTTCCCAATAAATTGTCATATGTTGCATTCCAACTGCAAAGCCAGAAGGATTTAGGCATGCAGAGACAATGAGTGCTGACAAAGAAACAACAAACAAAGTTCAAGAATAATTAACTCCCAATTCAGAGAAACCAGAGTGTTATAACATAGTAGGGATGTGAAAACATAATCATATTAGAAGAAAACTATCATAGAAACAGATAAGAGGTGTTTGTTTGTAAAATTGTGGAATGATTATACTGAGTGATTAGAAATGAGGTGTTATTTTGAGTGATTAGAAAGAAAGAAATTGTAGTAATAACTCATTTAGATGAAGTTTTTAATGAGTGTTTACAAAATCTCATTTATGATAGTTCCATAAATACCAAACAAACAGCCCCTACGGGGTTTATACGAGGGGTATTTAGTAAATACGTAGAGAGTTAGTTAGACCATTAATTGTGAATGAGAGGTTGTGTATAAAGATATCAAATATTATGGCCAGGTCTTGAATGCATTAAAGATGAGAGAGTCCAAATATCTATGAAAACTTTATTTATCTTGTATTTTTCGTTATTTCGTTATTTCAATAGAATTGGGTTCTACCAGAAACTCACAAACGTATATGCAAAAGGGACAGATAAAAAAAAAAAACTTCCGAATTCGCATATTAATATTTTTGAAATACGAGACATAATTTAAATAAATGGTTTGTCAAGAACAAAACTACAGCTTTATAAGTAGAAATCAAAACTCACCTGATGGATTTCTGAATATATCATAATTTTGTCTATAGAAAAGATCCTTCGACCGACTAACCTTAATTTGGGTTCTCGAATCAACTTTTCTTTGCGGTTCGGCTTTCGGCTCTGCATCCACTGCTGCCTATTTTGTTTCCAAAGAAGAAGACCTACAACTTAAAACTATCAAACCACCACCTAGTAACATGACAATATAGTTGAATATAGAAACTCACCTGAACTATAAACTTTTGTAAGCAAAAATAACAGAATAATGAAGTTGGAGTATTAAGAGAGTGATATTGAAAATTTTATAAGTGACATGATTGTAAATATTTGATAGTCTGTTAGAGTAAGGTTGGTTATAAAAAGAGGAAGCTAGAGAGTGCGGAGGTTAGATATAGTTTTGGGAAAGTCAACGGTGGATGGATTGTCGAAGAGAGTTAGTCCGCACGAAAATCTATGATAATTCAATTCCAGATTCTTGCGCATTTTCTTAAAAATGGGATTCTAACAATAGACAGATTAAGTATCATGGATTGTCGCATCAATTCGGACATGGGTTGAGACTTTCACTTAACATTTAAGAAAAGGAAGCAGGAGCCCATTGCTCAGGACAAAATCATAGCAGCAATGAGAACCTACCATGATTGACAAATGCGGTAGGAACGCTCGCTTCACGAGTGTCTCCTTGTAATTGGTCGGTTTTAATCAACGAATTGCCTCGGAGTGACTGGTTAGTACTATTGTCCATACCTCGCAAGCTTGTGATCCCCAAAATATGTTACAAAAGCCTTGGATCGATAAACTACAGCCGTTGTAACTTTAGTTCATAAAGGCAGTCAATGCTCAACACAAACACTACAGTTCATCAAGAAACTCATTAGAACACCAGCCACATCATAGTTCAAATCTATAGTGAATAATTATAACATCAAAAGGAGGAAAAGAAGAAAAAAATAAAGCTCATTCTAGCATGGAAGGGATCAGTCTACAATGCCAATTCAGTAGTCATTCACACTTCTTTCACATATATATTACGAGGGGCACTTAGGCCTCCATTTAAGGATAGGTTAGATTGAATTATAATAACTCAATCTATGTTTTGCTGTTCATCCCAACTATAGGAACCATCTAATCCTGTTTTTTTTTTTTAATATTTGTGACTGTTCGGGCCAGCTTACGTGTATCTTGACTATTGTCATGAGACATACCACCTTACCCTACAACATTTGGATGTTGAGGACTCATCACGTCCTAGTTAGTTAATACTCTCTTAATCACTAGGTTACTCCACGATAGTTATCACTAATCATAACCGCGGCTAGTAATAACTTGAACTCATATGCAGATTATTATAACCTCTTCGGAGTGTTTGATTGAGATATTTATGGAACTATTAAAAATGAGCTTGTATAATCACTAAATAAAAACTATTAAAAATGAGCTTGTATCATCACTAATCAAACAAGTTATTACTACAATTTCTTCTTAATAACCACTCAAAACAATCCCTCATTTCTAACCACTCAAAATAACCACTCCACAATTTAGCAAGCAAACGCCTCCCTCGAGTTTTAATAGACCAACCTTGATCCAAGCACACCCCCTTAAGCCATTTGAATCTTTGAATTTCCATGCAATGGTTAAGTTCATTAAAACCAAAAAGATAAACATATGGTTCAATCATTAAGATAAAATCAGCTAGGCAACCAGTTTCTAAGCAATCAAACAGAACAATGCCACACCCATCACATCAATAAAAGAACTCATAAATCCAAAATCCAAAACAGCAAAAAAATAAAAAATAAAAACTTACCCCGTGAAAAAGAGGGGAAAAAGTAATCAAAGAAAAAAGCAAACCCAGAAAGCAAAAACGAATCCACGAGACACCAAATCCGATTCCAGGAAGAGAAAAAGATCAGAGAGCCAAGCCGCTTCTGAAAATCAAAAAGATTCACGGGTGTAAAGATCATTACAAAAAAAGGGTCAGAATCAAAAACAAATTAGAGAAATCGATAGATAAGAACAATTAAAATTAAAATTAAAAAAAGGGGTCGACCTTGAATGAACAATTTCACGGATCGCCTCTCTCGCAGTTCCTGAAATCGAAAATGCCCTCTTCGAGGATTCACAAGCTCTGCTTTTCCCCCTTCCCTTTCTTCTTCTCTGGCTATTTAATTATTAAATGGCAACAAATGGGGGAAGGGGAGGGAAATTTTGGTAATTTAGAATATCGTTATTTATAGGAAATGGGTTGTTGATTATCTTGTAAAATAATGGTGAACAAATTTTGTAGTATCAAATATTGATTAAGTTATCTTTCAAAATTATAAATATGGATTAAGATAATGTTTGGTTTTGATGACGACAGCAGACTTGTAATGATATTCATTAAGTTTTTTTTTTTTTTTTTTATAGTTGTATACTATGTTTCCAAATTACTATCGAAAGTCCGAACATTAATCTCAAAATCAATAGACAATTATAGAAAAAACTTACCTTATCTTATGAATAATTTGGAAAACAGTCTACTTTTTCAATGTGAAATAAATGAGATTAGTAGATCAACCGATTATGTATTTTAATTGTTGATCAACACTTATATTAGCAACAAGTGATAGACTATTATTAAAAAAATTCGTAAAACATTTTTAACTGGACATTAATTAAAGATGAGAGATTCGAATTAGTAATCGGAGAGTTATGTGTGATATAATATTATCGAAAGTCTAGATTTTTTGACCTTTTGTAACTCATTCAATACATTATCTAAAAAGTTTATGTGAGTTTAGAGAGGTGAGGAGAGGAGAGGAAATGGAGGAAAAAGAGAAATAAAGTAATTTGAGAATATAAAATACTTGTTTAAGGATTTTTACTTTGGAGAGAATGAGTTGCAAAAACTTGTTTAGATATTTGTGTTTATAAGAGAATGTATTTATTTTAGATAAAACTTCATATAATGTTTGATTTGAACTACGATGAGATGTCTGAGAGAAGTTAAAAAAGAGTTGAGGAGAGGTTGAAGAGGAGTTGACGAGAGATTGTGATGTATTAAAAACAAACAAAGAGTTGATCTTCTCTCGTCTTCATCCCCTCCAAATATAATCACCCCCAATGTTCAAAAAGAGAGTGTAACTTCTTATTTGTTTTAAGTACATCGCAACCTATCTCCAACTCTTCCTCAACCTCTCTCGAACATCTCTTTAAATCTCAAATTAAACATTATATCAAATTTCATTTACAATAAATATCTTCCCTCTTAAACACAAATCTCAAAAATAGTTTTTTTTTTCCAACCTCTATTCTTTAAAACATCAATCTGTAACCCTAAATCGCTTCATTACCTCTTCTTCATCTCCATTTTCTCTCATCAACTCGAAAATCCAAGCGCTCCAAAAAAAAATCAAAGTAAAAAAATCAATTCAAACTTGTACACATGCATCATAATTTCTTCTTTACTAAAAATGAAAATGGGTGGGACCTAAATCATCTCCACAATTCATTTACAGCCAACACAAACACAATTTAAAAAAAAAAAAATAGACTAAAATGAACATTGAATCCTGTTGTTTGATCGTTGTTTAAGAATTCCATTGTACAAAGCAACTCGATTTGCAGGAATTTCATTTCTGCAACTTCTTGTCGTTGTTGTTGATGATGTTCTTGATTTTTCTGCCATACCCATCTTCTCATTGTGCTCTTTTCTATACTCTTCTCCATTCCTTCTCGGCTCTTTCACATCCTCTGCAAATCTCACCTTCTTTTTCTTCTTCTTCCTCCCTCTCTTTTTATCCTCTAAACATCAAATAACATCCCCTAATTTAAGATTTTCAATTTAAAATGTTGCTTCTTTCTGTTTATCATTCTTAAACCGACACTCAATTTTAATCTTTCCATCAAATTCAATTGATCAAAAATATTTTCGCAACCTAGAGACGAACCAGTGATGTCCATCACAAAAAAAAAAAAAAAAACTTTAAAGACATTCTCTATTATATTAAAGAAATTTGTGGTCTATCTTTCATGCATTTTCTTTTTCTACAATCATCAAATACACTTCTAAAAGAAGGGTATTTTTCAATAAGAAATATTGCCCAATAAGACATCCCACCAAAACTTCACCCCCAATGTTTTAAATATGAATTAAAAAAAAAAAAAAAATCAAATTTTACAACCCATCAAGTTTAATATTTTCAACCGAATGGATTAGTCCCGCACTGATTTTATTGTTTGATGTTATTTAAATTCAACACTAGCGTTACATAAACGAGTTTTTATAATCATTCTTAACTATTATTACGATTTCTTCTTTATAATCACTCAATATAACTCCTCATTTTTAATTATTCAAAATAAATATTTCGCAATTTTACTAACAAAAAACTCCAAAACATTTTAAAAAACAATCGCCAAAAATTCATCAAAACATGATTCTAAAAATTAAATTAAAAAAATCAAACTGCACCTATTTTCCACCCTCTGTTTTCCATCTAAACCCAATAAGATTTAAAAAATAAAAATAAATAAATAAAATAACCATCAAAGTATGAGGCTGAAACCTTCCTAACATGCTAAGAAACTCAAATTAACAACAACCCATCAAGTTTAATCCAACTTAAGAAATACTTAAACATGCATCAAAACAAGAGATTATTAACAAAAAAAAAAGATTAAAAAGAAGAAAGAAATTACCAGAAGATAAACAAGAAGGAAGAAGGGTTGATAATTTTGAAGGGATTGGATTGATCTTGTTGTGCTTGGAGAAGGCAAGAAACAGAGCTGTGGAAGATACAACCATGGCAGTGGCAATTGCTAGACCTTGAGAGCTCAAAATGGAAGACATGGTTACCCCAACAAACAAAAATTGGAACCCCAATTTTTTTTTTTTTTTTTTTCTTTTGAATTTTGAGAAATAATGGATGGATGGGTTTTGTGGCAAGTGGGGGAGAGGGAGTTGGAGATTTTAATTATATTGCTTGGTCTTCCTCTCTCTCTAGAAAGATTTTGAAATGTCAGTCAAAGAGTGAGATTTTTTTCATCTATTGTTAATTGATACATATCTATTTTAGAGTTTTTATTTTGACTATTATAAACAAGAAATTGTAATAATAGTTCGTTTGAATAAAGTTTCTAAAAAGTGGTTAAAATCTCGTTCATAAACACTCAAAACATACATCCTTTAAGACATGTTTGGTAGTGGGAAATGTTGAAAAAAAAAGAAAGAGATCTATTTCTATTATTTGGTCAATGTATTATTTTTCTTAATTTATCCCTTACTTTCTTTTTCCTTCCCTTCCCTTCCTTTCCTTTCTCGTTGTAGCCAATTAAACAGATCCTTAATAATCATGAAAAATTTTATTTTTTTTTAATGGTGCTAGAAAACAAATGATAAAGAAAAAATCTCACTTATCTTATAAATATTTGAGAATATTGAATATACCAAATTTTAATGGATTTGTGATAACATATTAGAAACGGTGAGATTTCATATCAATACAATTGACAATGACGAAAGTATTAGCTTATCTATTTTATAATGTTTGGAGGTTTACTTGTTTTTTTTTCAAGTGAGATTCTCAACAACAATACTCACTAATATGTGTCTTCTTATAAACACTCGTGAATATAATTTGATTGGTATCTTCATGAGCTAAAAAATCTAAACATAGCAAATTCTCATGCACTTATTTTAATTTTAACCATTTTTTTAAAAATAGTTTTTATATATAACCAAATATTTCAACTTACCTAAGTTTCAATCAATTATAAGTTGTTTTCCATTTGTTTAAGTTGATTGAAGTGATTTGAATGATTTAATAATTTTTAACTTGAATCATTTTAACTAGATTCTTTTTTTTTTTTTGTCATATTTGGAATTTCTTTTTAAAATTTCATTGGTAGATTTTCTTTCATTTTTATTATTTAAAAAACCTCCAAAAAAGTAGATTTTTTTAAAGCTAAAGGTTGGAATAGTTTTGGAATGCTATTAAACCCCATGAATTTATTAGCAAAACATAGTTCAAATTTGTGACGTAGTGTTAAATTGAATTATATCCAAACAATGAAATCAACACGTCACTAATTATTTTTTTTGACAAATGTAATATCTTAATATATAAAAGTATACAATTTTTTTAGTTCCACAACCTATGATGTGGTACTCGAAAAAATATATATAATAAAAATAAAACCTATGATCTTAATTATGAGAATACATTAATATCGTTTGCTGATTAACTATCTTATACCTACATTCTCAATTAAATATTTTTTAATATTATATTGTTGAAAAAGATAGTAAACACGATTTGAAGCGATGAAAAAATATGAAAAGTAATTTTATTTATTCTTAATTCTTTTTCTTTTTATATTTTTTCCTTTCTCTTACCACCGCAAAATATATCCTTAATATAGTTTAATATCACATGAGCCATAGAGAAAAAGAGTTGAATGAAAGAAAAAAAAGAAAAAAAAAAAAAATCAAAGCTAACATATCTAAGTTCATATTTATTAATAATGTATTAATAATGTTGTTTAATGTTGGTGAGAGTGATGGGGGCAAAGCGTGCCAAAGGAAGGAAACAGTCAACTTTCATTCAAACCCCTCAAATAATAGTTCCCGGTGGGACATGTTTGGGTAGGTGGCACCATTACCTACCACACAAATTTATTTTAAAAATAAAGCATAGGAATTGTTTGTTATCTGTTTTTATGTAAATTTTATAAACTAACTTTTATAAATATTCTTTAAAATATTTATATAATCGAATTATTATTACAATTTATTTCTTATAAACACTCAAAATAACTACTAATTTATAAACAATCAAAATAAACACTTCATAATTTTCAAACAAATATCCCTAAAAAGTTAAAATTGTGGGACCTACCATACATATACGCAAAATGTAGGGTTGCCCTACACATAAATGTTAATAAAGTTTTACTCTTCTCAAATTCAAAATAAACATTCACATTCATGTGGGACCCTCTTTTTAAATCCAACTAGTTTCAAACTCTCCAACCAATTCTTTGTTGACACGTGGTATGAAAACTTGTATCATATCTTATCTATTTTTTTTCTTCTTAATTTCTCATAATTTCTATATTTATGTGAAATAGAAGCTCAATATATATTAACCATTTCTTTAATTTGTTATCAATAAAATTTATCTACACATAAATATATAAGATGTGTATGTTTATTCTCCACGTGACAAAATATTTATCTCACATTTATTTAGTTTTTCAATATTATATTACGTGAAATTTTATCACATTTAACTAAATAGACGCGTAACAAATATTTTGTCATATGAACAATAAACATATTCATCCTACACATTTATATGTAGATAATTATTGCTTATTTGTTATTGACATCTAGTACCTTGATTTGTTTTATATCATCTGTGGAATTTTCCAACATTACTATTAGAATTCGAAGATAAAAGAAAAAAACTCATATTATACTCTTTATGTTTTTAATATTTATTTATACTTTAAATAAAAATAATTAAAATATAATGTTTGTTTTGTTTGTTTTAAATATTATAATTGTTTTTGCGTTTCAAATTTTGTTACATTATGAAATTTGTAACTCCTATGTCTAATTTTAGTTAAATTCATGTTATTTGTTTAAAATCAATAAAATAATTAGTGAGATTTAATAAAAATAAATTTTATTCATTAAATATATTTTTATTAAAATTTTTGGAGTTCAACACTATTTAAATCTTGATAATTCAAGACCATTCGAATTTATATTGCTTATAGGGTGATATATGATGGTCAAAAGAGTAGTAGGTCAATGTCATTAATTAGTATAAACTTAAAGATCATAAAGTCACGTTCAAATCCTCCACTCACAATTGTTTTGATCTAAAAAAGTAAGAGCGTTAGTTCAGCTCACATAAGAGATATACTAACATTAGCTTGGTTTGTGATTCTGAGTTTCCCACCCGAATGATATTATTAAAAAAAAAACTAAACTCTAACCTAAAAAAAAAAAACTAAACTCTAACCTTCTCCAAGAATTAAATTTATAATTTATTCATAAATTTTTAAACATTAGAAATCAAATAAAAAACTACCCCTAATTATTTATATATATATATATATATATTTTTTTTTTTTTTTTTTTTTAAGTGGAGGGACATTAAAAGAGATCCATGATTGATAGTTCGAGAAGCCGACTACCACATGTCGGCAAAAGTCATTGGGCAACATGTCGTAACAGCAGTGGAACAATTGGGCAATTCAAGTATCTAAGTTTTCCACTTCTTTTCAACGTGTGGGCATCTCATTATTCCATTGGGCCACGTGTAAATCAAAATTGTCAATTTTTAAGGTAATATAAATTCTTTTTTTATTTAAATATCATTTTTGTTTTTTGAACATTTTTTTAGTTCAACTATAGTTTAAGAGTTATTTGAGAAAGGAAAGTTAAAATGATCATGGAGGAATATTATTAGAAAAATAGGAAAATTTTTTTGATTACGAATAGAATGATTATTTGTAGTTGGGGTTAATGAAATGATTATCTGTGTTTAAGGTGAAGTCAATGATTATGAAGAAAATAAAATCATAAGTATGATAAGAGTGAAAAATAGCCTTATGAAAACTAAAAAGTTGTTATGAGAAAATATAAGTTAGTTAGGAGAACAAAATAGTGATTTTGAGAAAACATAATTATTGGAAAAATGATTTCGATGACCAAAACACCGAGAATGATCAAGATGAGCAACAAGTCTTGTGAGTGTCTTTGAACTTTCAGATGTCAATTTTAATCTATATACTTACAATATTCATAGAGACTTCCATCAAGTTGGAGCATATAAATATAAATGATGAACTTGAAACCACAGTCATTGCACGCAATAAACATGGTTGTTGTATCTAATGTCAATTTCTTAATTTTTCGAGTTGAATATAGTGCAAATAAGATGTCGAACTTATTGCACCACATGAATCATACAGATTTCAACAATCATTTAAATAGTCGTCGATCACGTTGACGAACAAAATATACTGCTTATATGATGCAAATATTGCATCACACGAATCTCACGAATTTTACGAATCGTCAAATTTCCATAAATCACATTGTCCACCATAATGTTCCACAAATAAGAAGTTGAACGTGCATCACACACTATCGAGTCTATATATATAATAAGCATATCTAATTTAGAGAGTTGATAAATTTTGAGAAATATCTAAAATTTTTTCATTTAAATTTTCATAAATATATAATACATAAAATATCAAATATTGAAAAATCTCCTAATAAATTCTAGATATAGCTAACAAATCCTACATAAATATATAATAATATTCAAATATTAAGTCTAACAAATCGAGGAGAATGACATTTATTTCTAAGATCTCCATACAACTTTAGATATACCGTCACATTCGGTCTCTTTGGGATGTTTGTTATGAGATTTTGGAGGAGGATGTCAACTAGTATTAACTAATACTCTTAAAAATAATTACATCCAAAACTAAATTTTGACTGCAATTATTACTTTTAAATACTAATTCTCATTCTTAATACTTTTTAGTCACTTGACCTCATTCATGTACCTTTTTTTTTCCATTTAATTGTTGACTATTACTTAAAAAAAATTGCTTATTAAACCTAAATTTCAAATTAAACAACCATGTGTGTGTATATATATATATTTAGTCAGATACACATTTCAATCATTTTTTAGAAAAAATAGAAATGAACGTTTGTTTCAAAATTAATTAACATTAAGACGAGAGTTGTCCACTTATCTTATAAATGTTAGAATATTTCATTTGATAATAGTGAGATGCTTAACACGTTCTCTGAAGATATTGCATTTTTTTGATTCACCAATTTTGAATCGAGTCTCAATTTCATTTTTATTTGACCAAATACATGTTAATTTGAGTTTATAAATTCTCATACCATATTAAAAAAGTGCGAAAATATTCTACTATTTATAAGATTAATTAGTAAGCTACTTTTCTCTCATAGATTGATTTTGAAATGCATATAAAAAAAAAAAAAAAAAAAAAAAAAAAAAAATGTTGTAAGACATAAATAGAACTTTAACTTCAAAATTGGATGGAAGGTTTTAAAATCCCATATTCAAACATATACAATCCAAAGAGAGAGTTCGGTCATCACTTTTGAAAAATACCCACTTTCCATTTATTTATTTACCACACTAATTTTTTTAAAATAATAATAATAATAATAAAAGAAAACTAAGTTTTCAAACATCATAACTTTCTAAAACTCAATGCTTGGGTTGGCTCCAACTTGGATAATTAAACGTGCATGTAAATTCCTCTTTCAACCTTGTTTGTTTCTTGAGAAAATCAAACAAAAAACCCATGAAAATTTAAGTAGCTGTTATTTTTGCAAAAATAATGATAGCTAAACGATATCAATGTACGCATAAAAACTACAAGATCACGGATTCGAATCCTAACTCCAAATATAATTTTAGAGTTATTGTTTAGTAAAAATTAACACAATTTTAGAGTTCATCTAATTAGAAGATAAAAAAAATGGTATCTTCTTAGGTCAACCACGAATGAAAGATTCAAATGAATGACAGCCTTTTTGGTTCATAAACACTTAACGATCGCTCTTATTGTTGGTAAAATATCCATTCAAAAGATAACTTATTTTCATATTGTATATATAAATTCTTAACTGTGGAAGTTTTAGAGAGAAATGAAGATATGTAAATGAAGATTATGTACTAATTAAAACGTCACAATCTAAACTTAGATGCATATATTATTAGAATTTACACATTTGGGAAAATATAGATTAACATTAATTGTGTAACATCAATAATTATATGTTTGTTGGAGTAAGAGACACTATTTACATATCTTTAATTAGTCGTGGTTATGGTTATTTGACAAATATTCAAAAAATCGAGTTCAACACCACGGTCACAGGTTCGATCCTGAAAATGAATATTTGTAATCCCCTCCCCAATTTGTACTCAAAAATAAAAAAATCGAGAAATCTTCACATTGATATAATATTATTTACTTTGGGCGTACGTCCTCATAACTTCGTTTTTTGTTTCATCTAAAATGCCTCCTACCAATAGAGATGTTTGTCCTCTCTTATGAATCCACGCTCTACTACTTAATTGATCAATATGACACTACACTTTGTATGTATTTGTAACAATGATCCTCACAAACAAAGTACCTATTACATGATGTGTATTTGTATTCTAGCATTTAAATAGAGAAGGAAATTAAGCTAAAAGAGAGAGCAACTCTTTTTTGAAGTAAATTTAATAAGATACTCTTTTGACAAACTTTAAACCTTTTGAAGTAAAAAGGACATTAAAAAAAAAAGAAAGATATTTTAACCTATTATTAATCAACTAATGGCTTCAAATTTCAAACCTAAGTTAGGCATTGAACTAATATTGTTAAAGTGTGTGTATATATATATATATATATATATATATATTATGTTGTAGAATGAAAGGGTTTGAAGATAAGTTTGTAGCAATGGCGAAACAAAAGAAATTCAGAGGGGTGAGGCAACGCCGGTGGGGTTCATGGGTCTCTGAAATTCGTCACCCTCTTTTGTATAATTACTTTTTCATCCCTCTTCCTTTTCTTTTTCATTTCTAACACATTTTCTTTCCTAAACTTTTTTGTTTGTTTGTAGAAAGATAAGGGTTTGGTTGGGAACCTTCAAAACCGCCGAAGAAGCTGCCCGGGCTTACGACGAAGCTGCCATTCTCCTGAGTGGTCGAACCGCCAAAACTAACTTTCCCGTAGCAACTGTTATCGGTACGAGCTATATGTTAGAAATTTTAGTAAATATTATCGACAAAATTTTGTATATGTAACTTTCTCTAAGTTTTTTTTTAGTTACCCCTCGTGTCTTTGTTTTGTTTGTCATGCAATATACGAACAAGATAATTAAATAAAAGTGATTGCTCTCTCTTTTCTTCTTAGGTCCAGTCATAACCACCTCAAGCACGGTGGCATTATCCGAAACTCTAAACTCTAAACTTCGTAAGTGTTACAAATCTCTACCGCCGTACCTAACTTGCCTCCGTCTAGACACCGAGAGTTGTCGTATTGGAGTATGGCAGAGGCGTGTAGGACATCGACAAGTTCCCGACTCTAAATGGGTGATGATGGTGCACCTTGAGAAGAAGAACAACGACAAATTTCAAGTGACCGAGTCAGAGGAAAAGAACATGGAAGAGGAGAAACTAACAAGTGCTAGAGAAACTTTAGATGATGAAGAAAGACTTGCTTTACAGATGATTGAAGAACTTTTGAAATAAATATAAACATAGATTTATTATTTTTTTTTTTCCTTTAAAAAATTTATCTAAACCCAAACTTTAGATAATTATATTGTTAAATTACGATAATTTTATGTGTATGTCATAAATATAAAATAAATACATACATCAAATTGTTATTATTATTATATAAGTAGAAGAGTAGAAATGTCAGAGCTTTATAGCCCGTTCTCAAACAAACTAAAATTGAGTTAAGCTTCATATATGACATATAATCAAAAAAAAAAATTGTTATATTAAAAATTAAATATCTAAAGTTATAATTAATAAATTTTCCGATTTGGATAATTTGTAATTTAATTATTTGTAAGCATAAACTTACATAAAAGAAAAAAAAAAAAAATCAAAAGAGATAAAAATATTTATATGCATATAAAAACTTTATGCATTGTGAAAAGTAGGTCATACATGTAGCTTACAAAATCTAAATTTTCCATTCACATTTAGGTGCTTTCAATAAATACTAGATTGGACTATTACAAAAATGTCTTATTTTGCTTCATCATAAATAAAGTGTAACGCCCCAAACTCAACTCTAGAACTTAACCCAACTCAACTAAAAAATATAAGGTTGAGTTCGGGTGGGTTGCTCTAATGCATATGGTTGGACGGGTTAAACGATTAATCAACCCAAAACTTTGAATTTATCTTAAAAAATCTCAAACCAGCCCAACCACGACCATGTACACCCCTACCTCACGGTGAAAACTTAAATTTCAATCTAAGTATGGAGGTAAACATAAGTTTTATTTTATTTTATTTTGTTATTTATCAAATATTTTCAACAAATTGTTATAAATTAAATATGACCGTAGGATTTACTATCAATAACACATTTCCGAAAAAAATGGATGAGAAATTGACGAGATCTACGAGAAAAATGTCATGGCGTTTATAGTCAGCCTCTAACTTTATAATTAAGAACAACACATCAGATAGTCCCAGTTCGAATCAGAAAAAGTCATGGAAACCTTCAAGAAATTAACCATTTCTCTCTATTTTCTCTTCGCCCTCATCGGCATCTCGGAATCTTCTAGATCCATTCTTCACCGGCCTCAACCTCTTCAATCCTTCAAAATCAACAACACCCAGGTTAGCAATTGCGATCGAAGATTTAAAATGTAGTACCATTTTCCCGAAAATTTTAGGGGAAAATTCATCATGGTTGCGTTGAATCGCGCAAATTAGAATCACCCATTTGTTTGTTTCGTTGAAATTTCTCAAGGGTGCGGCTTGCTTTTTCTTGCTCATGTGATGAAAACTCGAAGTGTGGTTTTGAGTAATTTTAGAGGCTTAAGCTCGTAAAATCGTTTATTATCGTTGTTGTTGTTGTTGTTGTTGTTGTGTTTTTAGAGTGATGGGAGCTGTCCGTACACGGTGACGATTAAAACAAGCTGTTCGTCGCCTGCTTATACTCGAGACCATATCAGTATTTCGTTTGGTGATGCGTATGGCAATCAGGTACTTTCTCATTTTTGGATCACTGTTTCATTCCCAATGTAAAATCTCTAATGTTTCATGTTATCTTTTATGATTCTTGTCTTCTTTTTTATATGTGTGGTTGTTCGAGCTAGCTAAGGTGTTCGATTATTATCACGGGAGGTACCGTATCATCTTAAAACATTTTTTAAAAGAAATGGTTGAAAATTAATTCTTAAGTAGGTAGTCACTCATTACTTCACTTTTAACTTTTAGAAGATACTTGGATGTAGGATTGTAGAGTGATTTTAACTGAGAGAATGAGAGAATATTTTAGTGATTAGAAATTTGAATTTTAGTAATAACTTATTTGAATGTGAGTTTTTGTAGAGGAGTTGCAGTTAATAGCTCGTTTGGATGACAATCTTTATAGAGGAATTCTAGACAATAATTCATTTGGATGTGGTTATTGACTGATTAAAAATGTCTGATTAGAAATGAGTGGTTAAAAATGAATGATTATTTTGAAGGTTTAGAAACGAATGATTAGAAATGAGTGATTATAATAGCTCATTTGGATGTGATTGTTTGAAGAGAAGTTTTAAAAGCTGGTTAATAGTGCAAAACAAACATCCTTAATTGTTACTTTTCAAGTCCCTGTAGAATATCGTGTCTGGTTGAAGTATGAGCTTTAAAAAGCAGGGAATTGGTTGATGAACAGTGAGCCTAATTTCAACAACAAACATTTAGTTTCATCCCAACTAAGCCCCATGATTCTTGAAAACATTGTTGAAATTAGTACTCTCAGCCTCGGTTCAGTTTCTGTGTTTTCTTATAGATTCAGGATTTGTCATAGATAATGGATGGAGCTTACATTTGTAGATGTTGTGGTTTGTTGGCTAAGTTTAATTGGACATTTTGTAATTACCCACTAGGTCACATTCTCGTGGATGGAAATTCACTAATTTACGCACATCTAGACTATTCTTATATAACATATCATCTTACTTTAACCATTTGAATCACATGATGGCCTGTAGAAAATTTATTTCTTAAGTAGATGACTACCATTGAATAATATTCATAACTTTTTAAATTTTCAAGTTTGATCACTAAGTCAATTCATGATAATTTCCTGTCCGTCTTATTTTACGAACTTGTTTTTTTGTTTGCCTTTACATTATTTCATTTTTGTTCTCAAAAGCACCGTTTCTGAACTAATAATACTTTTGTAAGTAATGGGTTGATATATATACTTTTTTTTTTTTTCTTTTTGAATTTGGTCAGTTTTGTTACGAGTTTAAACCCCTTTATGGATTGCAGTCTATGGACTAAAAATGATCGATTCGAAATAGCAATTTTATTAGCATAGAGACAGGCTAGAGGCGCCTGTGGATTTATTTACACTTACGAGTTCGGAAAACAGAGAAGAATGAGTCTGTAGATAGATTTGAGAGGGATTCCGTGACAATAATCGAGAAACGGTGAATGTTATAAAAACAAATTAGACCTAAGTACTTCAAAATAAGAAATGAGAACGTTACAAGCTGTTAATTGTGTTGCTAGATATAGAATATAGTTTCATTCTTGGGTTATTGCACAGTTGTTCCTCATGAAGCGTTTGCTTCCTAATTGGGTTTTCTTTTTTTTAATTTCTTTTTTATCACATCTCAATTGTTACAAAAACGCTTGTTTTCAAATATTTTCTTTTTAAAATGAACAATTACTTGAAGAGGCAACTTTTCACTTCACATCCTTCTTTCTCAAAACAATTACCTCTCTATTATTGATTTTTGTATCACACATCATGTGACTCATTAGGTATACATACCGAGGATTGATGACCCGTCTTCAAGGGCGTTCGAGCGCTGCTGTATGGACAAATTCGACTTAAAGGGACCATGCACATACCCGATATGCTTCGTATACCTTTATAGGAGCGGATACGATGGATGGAAAGTGGACAAAGTAACCATCTATAGTTATTCTTCAAGAAAATCCGTTATGTATAATTTCGATGCAAAGATCCCGAAAGATGTCTGGTTTGGTTTCAATTTCTGCTCCCGGTATCAAGCTGATGAATCTGCTGTGGCAATGTAGAAGGATTGAGTTATAATTTTCAGGATTTTAGTGATAGAGCTTTAAATAGTATTGGTAGTGTTGTGAGTTTGTGTACTGAAACTGTTTGTTGGAGTTGTTTTGACTTAAATAAAGTGATGGCATCTTTTGCTTTGTCTACACTCGAAAATGTTGGAAATTCATTCGAACAGAATCAACCATTCAAACAAACATACATCTGCATTGTCTTATCTTAAACGAAGATATATAAATGTTAAAAACAATTCTTCAGGCAAGCTGATGAAAACTCTCCATTATCTCAATACCTTCTTCATTGGCCAATATCTCCATGCTTTCAGACATAGGATCTTACAATATTAATTCCTAATCTCCGTAATCAAACAAGATCTTTCCATCTTCATAAGTTCGATAAATTTGACAGAGAGTGCCATTAACGTCTATAATTTTCCAAACCATCCCTTTATCTATGGGGATGGACTCTCCCTGATTGTCTCATTCTCTACATCCAAACGATGAACGAAAAAATAATCTTCAACAAGATAGAGACCTCCATTCGAATAAACGAAGTCATCGAAATCCCATAAAGCAGGAATTACTCCAAGAGTGATCCATTATGCCTACGATGTACGAATAATATAAGACTATTTTTAAGATTTTATCATGATTAAATTATATTTCTCAAAACTATAGAATTAAACTTTAGATTTTTAAGTATAGAGATCACCAAATTTTGTAATTTAGCTAATATAAAATTCCACACGATATAACTTTCTTCTTTTCTCCATCCAATAACATTTTGGTAATAATTAAAAAGGGAGAGGATTTCGGCCATTAAAACAAATATTGTAAAAAATAAAATGTGGTTCTAATCATTAATTAAACATTAATCCAAATTATGGTAATTAAACACAAATAATATTGCCATAAATTCTCAAAGATGCCACTCAAAAATACTCTCACTGAATAAAAACACAACTCAAATAATTTTCCTTTTAAAAAAAAAACATAGAAGCAAATCCAATTCATATAAAACAAAGCACACCTCTCCCAAACTTTCCACTTTGAACATTCTTTCTTATTTTCTAATAACCAAAAATCGTAACACGACACCTGCACCTGTCTCAAGGTTGATTATTTCTTCTATTTTGCTGCAATGATCAAGAAATTAGTGGTATTTTGTTCGTTTGCATTCATTTGTTCATTTCGAAGATATATGTCTTAACCAGTTGAGTTACGAAATTATTATTATTATTTTTTTACTTGCAGGTAGGTTTTATAGTAATTATAATACTAGTGGTTTATTTGATATTTGCATTAAGACAACATCAACATCAACATCCTAAAGGCAATAATAATAGTGGGAATAATGGGAATGATGATGGTGTTAATATAGACTATAATACCATTGATGTTGTTGAATATGGTGCAATTGGGGATGGGAAAACAGATGATTCACAAGTAAGAATATCTAATCACTTTAATTCTTTTAAAAAAAATCTAATCACTTAAGAGTTTTCTTGTATATAATTATTATTGTTTCTGATGTTTTTATTAGGCTTTTCTAAAGGCTTGGATGGCTGTTTGTCAAGCTACAACTCCCTCAGCTATGCTTGTACCATCTTCTAGAACATTCTTGCTCAACCCGGTGAAGTTTCGAGGCCCTTGCGTGTCCTCCCGTGTCGGTGTTAAAGTAATTAATTCTACGCTTTTCTTTTTGTTTTTGTTTTTATTTTGACCGGATAATCAGAGGTGCCCACTTTACCAGTTTGGTGTTATATTTGACTTCTTCGAGACACATAGACCCATTCCAAGGCTTGGACCTGAAAGATAAGTAAGAAATTCTACAATTAAGCTTACTCAAAAGTTCGAACTTGAGATTTAACTAATATTTGAGAATGGTTTTTTTTTTTTATCAAATTTCAGCGACTAGATACATCAAATCGGTACTATTTTAAGATATCAAAATTTTGGTAAAATTCTAAGTTTAGTGCTTAAACTTTCTAATATGTATCAACAGGTCCAAGCTTTTAACTTTGTGTCTAATAAGTTCCTACACTTTCGATTTTGTCTAATAAGTCTCGATTTTTCGATTTTTGTATCTATTCTTGATCATTTTTTTGGCATTTTAAAAACTTTGAAGACCCCAAATTGAAGTGTAATACTCTATTTGACACATTCAATTTATGTCTAATAAGTTCCTTATGGTGCAATAATTGAGCGTCGGAATCTTGAAGGTGTGTTCTTCTTGATGGGTGTAGTTGCCCTCAAATTTAGAGGAGTGAAGTTCCAAATTCTCGAATCATTCAAAAAAGAAAAAGAAAAAGGAAGGTCTAATTGAGACAATTATAAGTTAAGAAACTATTTGATGTTTTTAAAGTTTAGAAATCAATCATACACAAAACAGAAGTAATATAGATAAACTCTTATATACTTTACAAGTTCATAGACAACCTATTGAACATAAATACGAAAGTTTAAGGACTAAAATTCGAATGAACTCTTTTTTTTATTTTTTGGTCTAGTAAGGTAGGACTTTTCTGATCTTAAATGAATTTCCAACACTTTCAAAGTTAAAAAGCATATGGTTTTGATAAGTTTACTTAAAAAACTGCAGATCCTTGGGAAAATTGTTGCTCCAAATGACATTGATGCTTGGAAAAACTTTGATGCTGAAAATTGGTTGCTCTTCTCTGAAGTAAGAGGACTTGACATACAAGGAAATGGCCAAATAGATGGACAAGGAGATGTTTGGTGGAACAAAAAATCCAAGGGAAGACCGACGGTCTGTTACCATCGTGTTTGTGTAAATTACCAATCAATCTAAAAGCTTAAGCTGATAGGTTGAAGTAAATTTAATTATATCAACTAACATTAAACAACAATATTTCTATAATGCTCGACTTACCGATGTTTTCGTCAAAATCCTCACGGTGATCGATAGGCGTTGGCATTTTCGGACTGCGACAACCTTCAGCTTTCTGGATTAACACACGTTAATAGTCCACAAGCTCACATACATGTGCTTCGGTGCAACAATGCATCCATCTCTCAACTTGATATATTGGCACCAGAGGATAGTCCCAATACTGATGGTATCGACGTCGCCTATTCGACCGATGTTCATATTCGGAACTGCAACATTGGAACGGGTACATTCCCAGTAAAGATTTAACTATATAAACTTCAGATTTTTTTTTTTTGTGAAAGAACTCATTCTGCAGTTGTATCTGTTACAACAGGTGATGATTGTATTGCTGTCAGTGAAGGCTGTTCAAATATTTACATACAAAACATCCAGTGTGGACCTGGTCATGGCATAAGGTTTATTTTAACAAAAAACTGTTGAATATTACTTTCTTTTATTATTATTATTTTTTTTTTTTTGATATTTTTGACGGTCTAAGTCAACTTACGCGTATAATTTTTAGGTAGGTGGCATCATGGATTGAATTTATCAAGTTTTACTTATTAAAGAACACTAGACTACTTCATGATAGTTGATTTTTTTTTTTTTTGAGGTTATAACATTAAATGTGGGGGACTCGAACCATAGATCGAATAGTTGCTAATGCATCTCTAATACCAGCTGAACTATGCTCGCTCTGGCTGATAGTTGATCTTTTTATCACGTGGAATCAGAGTTTTGCTCTACTACACAGATCGAGTCTAAGTCTATCTAAAAATCCCTCCCTCAATGACTTAAGTCAAATGAATATTAAGTTGTGTCGGAGATACTAACCTTATGGTCATTTGTCTCACATTGAAAATGTGAGTTTTATTTAACATGTATATAAGATAAGGTGAACTACTAGTCTCTTAGCCAATTAATTTTGAGGTAGAACCTATACTATCTAATAAGTTTTATAACCGAAGGGACAGACCTCCTAGCCTACCCTAACTAATTAACTATGGGGTGAATGAGTAGCGGTAACTAAGTAGGTGTCCTATCATACAAGACACCCACGCCTATAACAAAACCTAAACTCGAGAGATTACAAAAGATTTTACAATTAAATTTCGTGGGGTTGGTTGATATAATTAAATTCACCCTAACCTACAAGCATAAACTCATAAACTTTTGAGCTGATTGGTGATTTAACATAATTTAATATAGTATCAAAATAGGAAAACTTGGTTCGAATCCCTCTAACCCACAAATTTAAGCTTTTGGGTCGATAGAAGTATATCTTAGAGATCTCAGGTCACTACAAACGCGGCCGCTCGTTCGGGTTCGAATGTTACTAGTTGATTTTAGGTTATAGCATTTGAAAATGTTTTTGGTAAGAAGGTCATTGGTTTTCAGTATTGGTAGCTTAGGAGAAGATGGGGCTACATCAAGTGTAGAAGAAGTGAGAGTTGAAGATTGTAAGCTGAAAGGAACCATGTACGGAGCAAGGATCAAAACTTGGCAGGTTTGCTTTACAAATATCAATTAACTTTAAACCTCTCTTGATTTATATGTCTTAATCAAACATTATGAATTTAAGGGTGGATCTGGACATGCAAGGAAGATATCTTTTCAAAGAATCACACTGGATCGAGTTAACAACCCAATCCTCATTGACCAGTATTACTGTAATGGTAAAAAAGGCTGCAAAAACAAGGTA
>JBBMEG010000022.1:13304030-13314198 GCA_037832605.1 Cyclanthera cordifolia
CACTGGATCGAGTTAACAACCCAATCCTCATTGACCAGTATTACTGTAATGGTAAAAAAGGCTGCAAAAACAAGGTACAATCATCAAACTAGATACCTTCACCAAGGTTCTATACGCAAATATAGTTTAAATCTCCGTAAATTATAAGTTTGGTTCATATGGTTCGTAGAGTGTTAGACTTTAATCGGGGGCAGATCTAGGGTTCAAGGTATGGGGGACCATTATTTTATATAATTATATAGATTAAAAAATATGAGGAAAATGTTGCAGACATCAGCAGTTGAAGTGAGTGATGTTTTATACAAAGGATTTGGTGGAACATCAGCAAGCGAAGTGGCAATACAACTGAGTTGCAGTGAGAGTGTGAGCTGCAACAACATTGTATTTGAAGATATTGAGATAACATCTGCTAATTCTCATGGAATCACTCACTCTTCCTGCTATAATGCTCATCATACCTCTACAAATACACTTCCTTCCATACATTGTTTATTACCCTAAACATTATAAATTTGAAGAATGTTAGAGTTTAATCGATATGATTTCGTGAAACCTAAAAAATGAATTCTATCGTCCATAATCGCTTGCAAATTAAATACAGGTTGCGGACCGAGGTCAAAGTTATGGCCGGGATTGTATTTCCCTATATATCGGTGGTTTATCGAGTTTGAGCGATCATATATTTTCACAACAAAGTAATTGACCTAAATATGTATATATAAAAATAAATCCTTCAATCATTTCCAGGCAGAATTTGTGGATAGAATTAAAATAGAATGAGCCAATCTGATGAACACTGAGGTGAACATTTCGAAACCATTTGCCAATGGTTTAGTTCTCCCAGACGCAAGGTCGTACAATATTGAACTAAGTCTATCAATAACACACATCTAAATAAATCTTGGACTATATTCATTTAGACATGTGGAGACCTACTCACATGTGTCCGAAGATGTTCGGAAGTGTCAGTGTCCGACACTGATATCTTGTCAAAATAGAAGTATCCGGGCTTCTTAGGTTACATACTACCGATAATTTGCAGAAAGTATGAGTTGAAAAACTTATCTTTGGTATAAACATGATTTTTAACTATTTGCTTTGATTTGCCGCTGCTTCTTCCTTCCTTAGAACAAGTCATTAGTTCACTCATTTCTTATTTTCACCGCCCCAATTGCTTATTCTTATAATAACATCCTTCACAAAAAGACTCTTCCTTTTCTCGATTCCAAATCCAAATCACCCGAAATTTCAAGGTTGCCAAAATGGCTGAATCCTCTACCGTTTCAGTTGCCGCCATCGCCGTCGTAGTCCTTGCACTGTTTCTGACCGGATTGTACTTTTGGCGGCAGCGCCCACGACGGTGTCATGTTGAATTACAGAGCATAACAAATTCAGGTTCTGCGACTTTGAAGCTTCACCACCAATCAGAATTCGACGAAAAAAAAGCGAATCAGTAATTTTAACCACAGGGTTAATAAAAAATTAAACTTTTTTTTTAACTAGGATTATTTATAAGTTTTTTTTTTGTAAACTCGAAAAATCAAAATTATACTTTTAAAAGTTTTGAGATCAAAATAGAAAAAAAATGGGATAGTTAAGAGACTAAAATGATATTTTCATCGTTATTTTATCTTAATTCTAAACTTTCAAAATTTTAATTTTGGTCCTCAACTTTGTGAAAAAAAACTAAAAAATAGGAAATGTCTTCTATCATCTCCTTCATCTTCACTCTTTAATTTTTTTTTTTTTTTTCTTTCATTCCAAAATGACCCCTTATCACAATTTTACTTTTTTGTATAAAGAGGGCGATTTTTTTTTTTTTTTTTTTCTTTCAAAAAGATAAAACAGGAAAAAATCTTTAACCGCGAACGAAGGAGTATAGAATCTGGTATCTCTACTTAAATAGAAAAAGGGGATTTGAAACCCTAGTTCATTGAATTCGTTCAACTCCATTCAATTGCAGCAATTCTCCCTCCAAACTTCGATCGATGATGGAGAAGAAGCGAAAAAGGCAGATTACGAACATAATTTCGAGGTTTCCATCTGCAATAATCGAGGTAATCTTCTCGAAGCTCCCCTTCTTCAATTTGCCAAGTTGCCGACTCGTATGTAAACAATGGAACAATCTGATTTTAACTGGTAAGTTCGATCCTCAATTCTCGAATTCCAACCTTTTCTTTCCTCATTACTGTCGCGAAATCCTTTGTGTTGATTTACATACTAAGCATTGGAAAGGTTTGAGTACTGTCGCATCATTTACCTTCCATCCTAAATTGTTCTCCGGAACTCGAAGTTTCTCAATCATCAATTCCTGCCATGGTCTCCTCTGTATAATGATCTACAAAACTCGTAGAAATGGAGGAATTACAGGTCGAAGAGCTTTCATATTGAATCCCATGACAAATGAGTACCTCAAAATTCCGAGTTCGTTTCACGGTAGGACCGAAAGCTATCATTACGGATTAGGATTTAGTACTAAAACAAAGCAATACAAAATAGTGAGAGCTTCAATTCCATTTGATATGGATGGTATTCTGATAGAGATTTTTGCATATGGCACAACTCCTGAATGGACTACTGTTTGTTTTCTGCATTATGTATTCCTTTTGGAAGAATTTGTTTACTCTAATGGAGGACTCTATTTTATTAGAAAAGGTAAAGATTCTATCATTTATCGTTTGGATGTAGAGGATGAGAAACTGTCTGAAATTTCATCTCCCAAAGATTTAGGGCAGTATTTTGGTATTGTAGATGTTAATGGCACCCTATATCTAACTATTTATGGTAATGATCATCTTTTCCATGTATGGAAGATGAGGGAAGATTCTTCATGGATTAGAGAATTTGTTTCGGGCTCGGTAGATAAGCTCGGAAGAGAATTCTTTCGACCAATCAAAGTTCGTAAAGATGGAAAGATTTTGTATATCCATGGACTTGAATTTGTATTGTATGACCCCAAATCTGAGACAAAGAGGATATCTATGGATCAAGACATGGAACTTAATAAGAAAGTGATGGATATTAATTTCCTAACTACGCTATTAAGGAGTGTTCTTCAAATTAGCTCATTCAATTTTAGTTCTCTGCCCAATATTTTGGCCGGAAATAGTTGAAGTTTTTTTTTTTTGGGTTTATTATATATCTTCTTTTTAGGTTTTTAGGATTTTAGGGTTAGGTTGAGTTGGATTCTCGGGTTGTATTTAATATTTAAAATGAAATTTTATTTTGAGTATTTAGAATTAATGATTACCGTAAAAACTTGTTTGAATCTAATTTTGAAGAATATTTAGAATTAGTATTTAGAATGAAAATTTATTTTGAGTATTTAAAAATAATGATTATATTCAAAAGCTCTTTGAATCTAGTTTTTTTAGGAGTATTTAGTAAATAATAATTTGAAATACTCTTTAAAAACTACTATCAAGCATCCCTTAAAATTTTTTTATTATTGTAATAATTTACATCATTTAATAATTTTCCTTAGAACGACAAAAAATCAATTCATTCTCTTAAATCTTGTTTGCAACTTTTTTTACTTTAATTACATATTTTAATACTATTAATACTAATAAGCATATGCCTAGATGCTTCAATCCTTAGGCCTGAACACGAAACTCAATTTACAATTAAATACACCAATATATTTACAATTAATTATATCTTCAAAATGTAATTAGAATCTCTATCCTACAACCATTATAAAAAATAACAATAAATTTTAGAAAATCGAAAACATAAACACATGAGATGAAATAAAATTGCACAGAAAATGATGAGAGTCCAAGGTAAATGTTAAGTAAAGTTAGTAATTGTTGATAATAATTTGAAGTGTTCTATGAAATAAACAACAACCTTAACATTGCTGGGCAGTGGCTATTTTCTCAAGAACATAACGTGGATCTTGATTTTGATGGATGTGTATGTCTTCTTCTGAGGCTGCAACCATAACATAAATGTACCAGCAAAGACTTCTACAGCTCCTTTAAATAATGTTCATAGGCCAAACGAAACTTGAATATATATATATTTTTTTTTTTTTGGAAACTGGGAAGTCAAAACTTCGCTTCATTATAACGCCAGACACCAGGTGATATCAAAAGAATGAAAACACGAAAGATGTCCAAAAATTAATATCATAGATGAGTCTCGAACGTAACTTTTTTTTAGCTAAATTGTTAAGATTTAAGAATGGAGGTTCAAAAAAAAAAAAAAAAAAATGGAAGTTCAAATATAACTCAATAGTACATCGATAACACTATTTACAAGTTGAATTTCTATACCACAATCTCTAGTGGAAAATACAATAGGTAAGCTTTAAATAATGGAAGACAAATGATACCCATTAACAACATCATTCACTAAACTTGACATGAGATTTGTTTATGTAAATGATTTTGATTATAAAAAATAAGTGCAATGTGAAGGTTAACTAGAAATGAAAAAATACATATCATATAAGAACCGTGTTGAATAAACTTAGAATGACTAATCATAATATTAATGAGCTTAGCACCAAAAAACATAGAATGACTAATCATGATAATTGTGAATTTAAGAATATAAGCCAACTATGTAAGCTCTACATTTTCATACACTTTCTTTCACAAAATACAAAATCACCATATATTTTCAATTGAGAAGAATACTAATCTTTTCTACTTATTTTCAGATCATAACTGATTAATAAGCAATACAAGGGGTTGTATTGGAATAGAATCAACTTCAATAATCAATGCACTTAGGGATGAGCGTGATTACCCCGGGTATGGTGAAGCAAAGCTTCAATTTTTCCGTTTCCAAAAGAAAAAAAAAATCAATGCAGACTTTTTACATTTATAGTAGTCAATAAGTGCTTCTTGGTCACTATATATTCAACTCATTGCTTCTTATTCCTCAATCTCTTCTCGACTACTAGACCAACTAATATAATTCGTGTAAAGAATGTAAGATGTATGAATATATTGATGAGGTGGGGATTCCAACCGTATGAAAAGTTCAAACACTTGCATAAAACACTGTATTGTCTTTAAGATCACTATATTTTAATTAAGATACATCACTGTATAAATATTAAAAAAAAAAAAGAAAAAAAAACATTTATTCAATCAATTCCAGCCAAAATCTTGAGGAGAGAATTAAAATTGGGGGAGCTAATTTGATGAAAACTCTTCATGTTCTTAACTTCACAGTCTTGATCGGCCAATATCTCCGTCCTTTTAAACATGGGATCATACAATATTAGTTCATATTCTCCATAATCAAACAAGATCTTCCCATCTTCATAAACTCTAATGATTTTGAAGTCAATTAATTTCATTGGGTCTCCTCGAAAAACAAATGTTTTGATCCACGAAAAATCTTCTCTCATCTTCCACCCATGGAAGATATTATCATAGGTACAACTAATTTGATAGAGGGTGTCATTAAGGTCTATAAGTTGCCAAAATATCCCTTCATCCATGGGGGATGGAATCTCCATGATTGTCTCGTCCTCTACATCCAAACGATGAACGAAACGATAATCTTTAACAAGATAGAGGCCTCCATTAGAGTAAACGAAGTCATTCGAATTCCATAATGAAGGCAGTAAAGCAACAGTAATCCACTCACCACTTGTGCCAATTGCACAAATCTCTACCACGGTACGATCCAACTCGGTTGAAGTCGAGGCTCTTGCTATCTTGTATTGCTTTGTTTTAGGACTAAATCCTAATGCGTAGTGATACCTTCTGTTGTACCACTCAGCTTTCGGAATGCGAAGTTTGAAGTACTCATTTGTTATGGGATTCAATACCCAAACGGTACAAAGTGTGAATTCGTTACCATCAAATTTCTTGACAAGTAGAGAAAGGAGTCCATTGCAGTAATTGATAAGTGAGAAATATCTACCACCAGAGAACAATTTAGGATGTAAACTAAATGACGCTACAATACTCACTCTTTTCAGAGAATTAGGATCGAAATCAACACAAACGAGATTGTCAGATTTACCATCATAGAAGAGGCTAGAAATCGAGATTTGAGAATCAAACTTACCAGTTAATATCAGATCGTTCCATTGTTTGCAGACGATTCTGCAACACGGCAAATTATAGAAGGGGAGTTTGGAGAAGATTACCTCAATTATTACAGATGGAAGCACCGAGTTTATGTTTACATTCTGCCGTTTACGCTTCCTCGCCATTCTCGAGATCGAAATTCAGTGGGAAAACCGCTGGAATCGAATTGAACGAAGAACTAGGGCTTCGCGCAGCTCTCTTCTCCCGAATTTGGGATTTTTTTTTTTTTTTTTTTTTCTGGATGTTTTACATTCATTATGTTGTTTCAAATTAGTTATTTCACATTCATTATTTTCACCCAACTAGGCCAAAATCGTATATGATGAGCAATATCATATGTAACTTCCGTACATTTAATATAACTTCCGGTATATAAATTTTATGCGAATTAAGTACATTAATATAAAATTATGCGATTTTTTGTACGAATAATTACTTATCTCAAATTTTCATCATTAAATTCATAAATAACTTTTATATAATTTATTCATCAATAATTATAAACGTATAGATTATTTTTTGAATTTTATCAAATTTTAGAGATTAAATTTTAATTTTTTCAACTATATATAGAAACTAAATGTAAATCGGTGGGTGAGCGTTTACAAGCACCAAGTTTGTTGACTAGAAGTCCGATCCTAACAATATCTATTATAGGGTAAATTAAAACACATTTTTATATCTCTAAAATATGATATTAAAGCTAACATTTTAGTATTTTCGTATTTGTTATTTAAATTTCTAGAGAGAATTAATAATTAAAATGGTGATAATTAAAAACTCAATCCATTTTTTACATTCTATGCTCTGTTTTTATAATTGCAGTACCCTTTTGAAAGAGATGGGAAAGGGACGAAGAAGATTTTTTTTTTTTTTTTTTTTTGCCACCTCATTCATGTGTAACTATGTTAAGTTTTTTAAAGACTATTTTTAAACATTAGAAAGTTAAAAGAACTAAATTTAAACATTTTAAAGTTTGGATCAAAAGAGAACAAAAATAATAGTTAGAAACTAAAATTAAACTTTGAAGATTGAGAACCAAAATAACAACTTGTGATTGGGCTTTAGTACCAAATGATAAGAACACTTATCATTTGGTATCCTTCCTAGACTCCTACTAAAACAAATAATACAAACAAAGTTGAAAAGCAATTTAATCTCTCACTTGAACCACATTGTTCAGTTGGAAATTAAACTTTGTAGGGGGTTGAACCCAAGAACCTCAATCACGTTCATTAAAAAGCCATGGCTTTCCATCTCCACAAACTTTGATCATTTGAAATAAATGATGTTTAGAGTCGACAGCGGCCACTTTAATCCACGAAAAATCTTCTCCCATCTTCCACACGAGGTAGAGATTATCCAAGCTAATAGTTATATAAAAGGTGCCATTAACCTCTACGGCTTTAAAAAAATACCCTTCTTTAAGACAATATTTATATCTCATCATCTGCATCTAAACGATATGTGATGATACCATTATTTCTAAATCAAAAAATAGAGGCCTCCATTATATTTTATTGGCAGAAAATCAATATGACTCCATTCACAACTTGTGCCATCAAAAATCTCTAGAGTCTTGTTAATTTATATTTCTCTGTCTTCGGGCCATATACTAATTTTTGTAACGATGATATTCTCTATCCTCGGTATTGGTATTGATCTCTAATGTTTGATGAACTCATTTGTCATTGGATTTAATATGACAATGGAATGAGGTGTCCTGGAAAATTTCCGGGGAAGAACAAAAAAACAAAGGAGTCCATTACAGGAATGGGTGAAATCCAACTCTTTTCCCATAGATAAAATTTCAGGAGGGATGTTAAATGAGGCGACCATTCTTATATGCCCTTTCGAAGGATTTAGAACAAAGTCATAACATAGGATTTTGGTCCAACAACATGAAAAAAGAAGTTGAAAATTGATATTTATCTAAAATCACATCATTCCATTCTTTACCCACGATTCTGCAATTACCTCCATTATTGAATAGCCGGGTTTGGTTTAGGTTTCTCAGCGACTTACTATTTAAACACACAAAATAATTTTGATTTTCAGATTCCTGGCCGATTTAGGATTTATATCTCATTAGACCTAAATCAAAAAAATCTTCCAGATCAAATCTATAATTTACTTACTATTTATAATTAGATCTAAATAATTAACTTTCCAAAATAAAATCAACTGTTATTGTTTATTTAAAATACTAAATTTGTAAAATTGTAATCAATCACACACCCACTAGAAAATAATTGTTTTTTTTTTTTGAATTTTGACTTATGGTAAATCTAGATATGGTATTCAAATTTTGTATAATATTTATCTATGTATCAAAAAAATAATTTAAATTATATAAATATTCAATTAAGTATACAATTTATTTTGATATTTTTAATCAATTCAAAATTGCCCTTACGATTTTTTTTATTATTATTATGTATTTTTTAATTCTCAAATTTTCTTTTTTTTTCCAAATTTAATATCTTTCTATAATTAAACTACTGAAAATCATTACTTAGAAAACTCAAATATAAATTTCATTCTTATAATTAAACTACTCTCCTAAAACATTGAGATACCTATTAAATCATTCCCTAAAATATTGACAAATTCGTACTCAAATTGAATAACTAAGTAAATTGGGGAAAAATGTCATTAGGTTAAAAAAAATTTAACAAGTGGGTTTTAATGACAAGACAAAAAAAAAAAAAAGTTTAATTGTTATTTTCGACTACTAAACTAATTTTTTAATTAAGTTAAATTTGAGAGCATGGACTATTTTCAAGTTTTTTTTTTTGTAATTGAGAATTAAATTTAGAATTTTGAAAATTTAAAGACTAAAATAAAATAAAATAAAAATATAGGGACCAAAATAATATTTTAACTTTGTTTTGGATGATCAAGATATATTAGAAGTCTCCTATCTGATAAGAAGGGGGCGGTTCACCTTTTTAAGTTGGATTCTAAAAATGGGCGATGTATTTTTTATTATTATTATTTATTTTTAAATATTCCTTACTCAATTAATTAAAATTGAAAATTTCTTCCTAAATATTTTTTCAAACTTTTTTTTTTTGATAAATTGATTAGAAACATATTTTAATTAATAAACTCTAGTTATAAAATAATATGAGTAAATTATAAACTTTAAATAAAATTAGAGTTTCAGTTTTATGATTTAAAAATATAGATTTTAATCTCTCTAATTTGGAATAATATAAAATTTAGTCAATATATTAAGAGAATTATAGAATATAGTCCCTATGATTTGAAAAAAAATAAAATTTAGTCCATATAGTTTGATAAAATCTAAAAAATAGCTCATTTGTAAATTTTAGGTGAATTAAGTACATTAATGTAACTTCCTATATATAAATTATGCGATTTTTTGTACGAACAATTACTTATCTCAAACCCTCATCATTAAACTCATAAATAACTTTTATATAGTTTATTCATCAATAATTATGAACCTATAGACTATTTTTTGGATTTTATCAAATTTTAGAAATTAAATTTTGATTTTTTCAATTATATATAGAAATTAAATCGTAGATTTTTCAAAATCATTGAAACCATAGTCTATATTTTTAAATTATTTTATGTATATATAATATGATATCATATTAGATCGTTTAATTTAAAATTATATTTTTTTATTAAATTAACTATTATTTTATAACTAAGTTCGTATTAAAAAAAATTGATAGTTATTTATTTTTTTTGTTCAACATTCAAAGCATTATTCTCATGGCTTTGATTCTCCTGTTTAGGTTTTTTTTTTTAATGATTTTTAATCTTAAAAATTCAAATGCTGTTTGAATCTAACTGTTGTTCTGCCTAAAAATAAAGAAATATTTTCGAGTCAATATAAGAAGAAAAACAAAGAATGAAGAGAAAACAATTAAACTGCCCTCATGATCGCACCTAAACTCGATGTTGAAAAGGGTTAGTGACAAAATGCTCATCTCGAACCAAACATCTGGAGGCCACAATCTAACCTGTCAATGACAGTACATAGCTCAAAATCCGAGGAACCCGTAATTATAAGGCTATCTGTTTCACCTAAAACTTCCAAATTAGAATATTTTGTCAAGAGAGTTAAAATT
>JBBMEG010000022.1:13348564-13370350 GCA_037832605.1 Cyclanthera cordifolia
TGGCCTCATTAGTTAGGAAACAGAGGTCTCTTGGTCATACTGGCGTAGATGTCTCTTGATCATTTGGGCTTAGAGGATTCAGATTCTAGCCATTGATTGAGCTTAAATATAAGAAAACTTTGATGTCTCTTGGAATGGGCCTTGAGACGGATTCTGATACCCCAAGTTTAGGTGAGCTAAGCTCCGACTCCCCGGTTATCAAAAAGAAAAAAAACGGGGTTAGTGACCAAACTTGATTGTGTTTCGCTTTCACTGACTTATCGAATGGAAGATATTTGCGTTAACATTTATCATCGATGTTATGGTTGAAAATGATTAGTTTTTGCAATTTTTGTTTTCAGGCATGATTGTAACATCTGCTCTCATAATATGGAAGGCATTGATGTGCATTACTGGTAGTGAGTCTCCTGTTGTTGTTGTTCTCTCTGGGAGTATGGAACCAGGATTTAAGAGGGTAAGTTGATATTTTCTGTGTTAGATTTTATATTTTTGCTCATGGAACAACTTTTGTTTGTCCATTGAAATTAACTTCTGAACTGTTCGTCCATTGACACTTGTTTTTCTTGTAGATTTTTTTTTTTGTTTCTTTTTAACTATGGTTAACTATCATTCGATTCTCTTATTTCCAACTTTTTCAAGTATTTATAAGGACTTTCTTCTTGGGTAGTTCAACAGCAATTCAGAAGAGTGCACTGCAATTTTGATTCTAAGATGGTTATGTTTGGTGGTTCTTTAAAGTTTAACACTATTAAGAATCCATGACATTCTCAGGTTTTTGAACGGTTATTATTCCAAACTAGTTTGTAAATGTTGATTGATATAATTAAATTTACTTCAGCGCATCAGCTTAAGCTTTTGACTGATTGATGATTTAATATGATTCAACATGGTATCAAAACACATTAAACCTAAACAAGTATATGGTTCAATAAAAAACATAAATTGGTCTATTTCAAGGTTGGTGAACCAAAAAACGCAACATCTTGAGAGGGTAATGCACATAATTGAGATCTAAAGGTGAGTTACTTCTCTCATTACTTGTTGGTTTTGAATGGAACCCCGTGTTATTTAATGTATGCATTAAATGGAAAGATTAAGCAACCAGTATAAAATGGAAGTATTTTTAACTTTTATCAGTCCAAGTTTAATTTCTTTATCAAATTTTAATCATTCATATCTAATGTAGGGGGACATCTTATTCTTACACATGAGTAAGGATCCTATTCGTGCAGGAGAGATTGTTGTCTTCAATGTTGATGTAAGTTTTGTGCTATGAAAGAGTTCTAAATTTTTTATTCCTTAACATTTTTCTAAAAAGACCGTGTTCTCGGAAACTTTGCAGGGTCGTGAAATTCCAATAGTTCATCGTGTAATTAAGGTAAGCATCTTGTAAGTCGATTTTGTCGCCTAATACTATATGGAACTTGTTACATCACTACCAGTGACCTCTATCTTCATATTTAATCAATCTATGATTGTTTTGTTTGTATTTGTGTATTTTATGGTAGCTATTTGAGACGTTACTGTGTTCTTTTTAATATAGGGATGAACAACATTGCTGTTGTGTAGTGTAGAAAAGTGTTTTAAAAAGCCCACTCAGGCTCTCGCCTAGGCAAGACGCACTTCATACGCGGCGGTTAATAAGGCGCGCGCCTCTTGGCGTCTTTCTTAAAGCCTTAAGGTGTGCTTAGGCGCGCGCCTTGTGGGCTTTTGTTTTTTTTCTCTCTTTTACCTACACTTTTTGTGTTTTGTCTCCCTATAAGTTTTGGTTGTGCATATATTCGAAGCGCGTGATAAGTTTTTTAAGGTATTGAAATATTTTGAATCACTTATGTATATTTTGTATATTATTCTTAATTAAAACTTCATTTCTTTCCATGAAAATGAAAGTTAATAGTTCAATTTATGTATAATTTTTAATTTAAACTTTATTTCTTTCCATGAAACGAAAGTTAATAGTTGAGTTTTATGTAATTTATATATTATTCTTAGTTCAACTTCATTTATTCCCATAAAATGAAGGTTAATAGTTGAATCTTATGTGTGATTTATGTATCATTCTTGGTTAAAAACTTCATTTTTTTTTTCATGAAAATGTTTTTATTGTGCATATATATATATATATATATATATTATATTTTTATACAGTGCGCCTTAAGTAAAAAAGCCCACACCTTTTAGTGCACCTCAGGTTCCAGAGGGCCATTGTGTCTTGGGCTTTTTAAAACACTACACGTTAAACCAATAATAAACAAATATATTGCACTCTACGGGTGTTTGTTTGGAGTTATTAAAAATGAGTTTTTATAATCACTCTTTAAACAATCTCATCCAAACGAGTTATTACCACAGTTTTTCCTCCAAAACCACTCTAAATAACCCCTCATGTATAATCACTCAAAATTAAATAATCGCTCCTTCAATTATTCATCCAAATACCTTCTACGAATGAAGAACTAAACTTCCTAATAAGTAATACATGTTATTGTTATATTCCGCATTGTCTTTGACTATGAAATTTTGTATTAATTTTTCTTTTACGTATCTACACTATGAAAAATACATGCTGCCCTACATTGTATTGCACTTATGTTTTTGGAATTGAGCTAAGAGTTCGAATATTTTCTTAAGAAAGATATATCAGTTGTAGACAATTGATGAGAAAACAAGCTCAATTTTCAATAACCAAATGGTTATCAATAGTAATATAGTTTTTGGTTTTGTTTATTCATAATCTAATTGCATTCTCAGGTTCACGAGCGGCCAGATACAGGAGAAGTTGATGTTCTTACTAAAGGTGCCTGCTTTTAATACTATAATAAAATATAGGGTAAATTATAAATTTGGTCCCTATGATTTCAAAAAAGTTAAAATTTAGTCTCCGTGCTTTAAAAATCTAGAATTTAGTCTCTATGGTTTTGAGAAATATAAAATTTAGTTCTTATAGTTTCGAGAAATATAGAATTTAGTCCCTATGGTTTGGATGAATAGAATTCATTCCCTATGATTTCATAAAATCTAAAAAAATCGTACATCATAGGTGAATTAAGTACGATAACTATAGATATATGAATAATGCATTTTGTTGTCCAATCAATTACTGACTCACACTCTCATCATTGAACACGTAAATAACTAACTTATACGTATTTTATTCACCAATTATTACGAATGACATAGACTATTTCTTAGATTTTATCAATACTTAAAGACTCAATTCTGATTTTTTAAATCATATGGACTAAATTGTAGATTTCTCCAAACCATAGGAACTAAAGTCTAGATTTTTAAACCATAGAGACTAAACTCTTTCTTCAAGCTATAGAGACTAAATTTATAATTTACCCTAAAATATACTAGTTTGTAGCATGTTTTAGTTTCAAATGCGACCAAATTCAATTCTATTGTGATTCACATGATCAAATGTATATCATATGATCAAAGTTTCATCAGTTTAATTAACTCCTGCTACCTTAAGGTACTCATTTATTTTTCTTAGTTTCGTTTAGGGGATAATAACTATGGGGATGATAGGCTTTTATATGCGCAAGGTCAACTTTGGCTTCATCGTCATCATATCATGGGTAGAGCTGTTGGGTAAGAACTATGAACTTAATATGTCATTTGGTTCACTTCTTGATTCTGCCTTTGAAGTGTATAAATAGAAATATACGTATATATGTTCGATCGCGCACGACACAAAAAAAGGTCGAAATGTGCATATGCTAATGCTTGTGTGCACTTCTTCAGGTTTTTACCTTATGTTGGATGGGTGACTATTATCATGACCGAGAAGCCGATTATTAAGGTTCGTAAATCATGCTTAACTACCCCCTCCCCCAAACACTGAAGGGGAATTTCGAGTTCACCTAACCTTAAAATACTTTAGTAGGGATACATACAAAATGTACTTTTGTGGTTTCACATGATCACATGCATATCAACCATCATGGGTGAATTTAGGGGTCAAAATAAAGGTCTGGTAAATCATTTGAGGTTATGAGTTTAATCTGTAGTGTTCATACCTATTTAGAAATTAATTTTCTATATGTTACTTTGATAACCAAACATGGTAGAATGAAATGGTTGTCTCATGAGAATTATTAAAACACGTGTAATTTGGCCTAAACACTAATGGATATTAAAGAAAAACATGATCACTTGCATTTTTAGGTTAGAAAAGAAAATTTTGAAACTTTGGAATTTTGACCACCTGGCATCTGAGCGTGAATGTTTGGAGTTACCCTCCAAGGAGGTGTTTGGTTGAGAAGTTGTTATAATAGTTCGTTTGGATGTGTTTGTTTGTAGAGAAGCTAAAAAGGGGTTATAATAGTAGCTTGTAGAGAGTTTTGTTAATTATGAATGATATGACATTTATGAGGAGCTCCTAGGGTCAAAATAAACCCTGCAAACAAACATCCCCAAGGGTTTTATGTTAAAGCTTCTTGATCAAAAACTCTAAAACCCATGTTATCTTCTTGAGATGAGTTTCTTTCTGGGATACGTTAGCAGCACAATGCAAAGAAGAAATCCTTGACATCTGTATTGAAAACTTTGTGAGCATTGTTCCAATTATATGGTGTGGAAAACTAGATTTGAAAATCATACCGTTTGACATATGTTCAACTAGTTAAAACATATTTTCGACTGAAAAGTACAAGTTTCTCATATCTCATATTTCGTATTTCTTTGTATTAAAAGAATGACATTCGAGTAATTCACTACAAATTGCATAGATGATTCTCACTTTGGATAAAAATGTCTGCATGTGTTTGCATTTGCATTTGCGTTTGTTTGAAATTGCAGTGGTGTTCATTGGATCGTATCTTCGCCCTTGTTTCGATAGCCATTCATATTTGATCGCGCATATGTTTTGGCACAAGAAATGAGCATGAAATAACGCCTCTATGTTTATTTTTGCAGTATATTCTCATTGGAGCTTTGGGGCTTCTTGTCATAACTTCAAAGGACTAAGACACCAAACTAAAGTAAAAAGTTTAGGTATACAGACAGAGAGATCTTCACTTTGATGTAGCCATTTAACCTCCTTTAGTCCAGGTTTTGTTTACTATACACAAGGTTTTGTTTACTATACACATCTGCATTTGAATGATGAACATTTCTCAGGGAAATCTAGATCTAGAACTGTATCAGAAATTCGGTTTGGATTTTACAATTTCAATTTGATGAGCTTACGTCTTGACATTATGAACACATGGATTTTGGTTTTTCTTAGGGACGGTTTGGTTGGTGGAATTGTGACAAATTATGAAAATGGGTTCTTTTTGAAAAAAACTTACGGGTTGTTTTGATCGTGGAAAGGGATGAGAAGGGAAAGGGATACCTTTTCACCGTTTGGCCCAACAGGGTTGTAATCTCATTGATCACTAATTGGTCATGTTTGAGTAGTGAGAAGGAAAGAGATGCATTTTTACTGTTTGGCCCATATGGTTGTAATTTCATTCACCACTAATTTATTCTTATTTTCTCTTTTTATTCCACCGTAACCAAACATGCCTTAATTACAAAAAAAAAAGAAAAAGATTATTTTCAAATCATTTGTTAATAGAGTATTTTCCAATCATTTGAAATTAGAGTATTTTAAGCTTAAATTTCAAAAACAGAAAATGAAAAAACATAGTGATTATCAAACGAGATCTAAATTATAAAAATTGATTTTGATAATACATTAACATTAGGGTATTTATGGTAGATAGAAATCTTTGGGGTGTGAGTTATGGTTATAGCATTTTCTTTTTAATAATTCATTTGCGGTAGATTTAAAAAAAAAAAAAAAAAAAATATATATATATATATATATTTATTTTTTTTTGCATATTGTCCTCTTCTCTTCCTTTCTTCTAATGTTGCTCTCTCTCTTCCACCTTTTCGGAGACTTCTCCAACGTTGGTCTTCTTCAAGGTCACAACATCATCACCATACTCGTTTGGGTCACCGGTCGGATTCAGTGACTCTTAGTCAAGTGGAAAGAGGTCTGACGACGATGATATATATTATTTTTTTTTCTCAAATCTGCGGAGTTAGATATCTCTATTTGTGAAATCTAGACTAGATATGTGTTCATAGAGAGGAGAGATCTTCAACAAGATAGACATTGATTAAAGACTATTGTATATTATTCTGATTGAAGACTATATGCGTAATGATTGAAGGCTATGAGCTTAGCTAGTGATTAAAAGCTTTCAGCTGAACTGCCATTTGAAGGCTATTAGTAAACTAATTAAAAACTATCAACAAATTGATAAAAATGAGAGCAATAAATGAAGAAAAAAAACTGATAGAAATGAGATTGATAGGCACAATGACCTTTTAGTATTTTTACTTAGACGGGACCACTTTTATACTATACATGTAATTAATTTAAGAATGTACTATTTGTGGTATTTATTTAGATTTTTTTGCTATACATGAAAAATCCCCTTAACCTTATATGCGTAGAATTTCTCGAGTTTTTTTTTAAAGAGAAGAACTACACTCAATAGGAACCAAAGTAATCATAGAATCCTCTTCTAAAGTATAGGCAATATGAGGAGGGAGACAATCCTTCCATAAAATCGTGCTCAAGGCCTTGTCAAGGACGAGAGCCTGTTCTAAAAAGTAAAAACAAGAGTTCTTACAACGCACTAAACTATCAGCAATCGAGTTTCTATATCTCAAACAGTAAGAAAAAGAAATATTCTAAATATGAGGGATCGAATCCCCAAATCCTAAAGAAAGATTCTCAAGTTGATGTACTAAAAACGGTCTCTACAATCTGCCAAATTATCTTTAATAGTCTTAGAGGAATCAAATTTGATAAAGACTGAAGGTAGTGGAGCGAACCTCTGAATTGCAACTTATGAATTCCTTCTTGAGTGCCGTATCTTCCATATTTTTTGGCGTCATGATTCATTTTCCTCGAAGAAGTACCTATCATAATAGTATGGCTTTCATAGTCTCTAATCACCCAGCCTACACCACATTTCCCTAAATGGCAATTCCAACCAGCATCGACATTCAATTTCCATGATTTTATCGGCCCCGGTTTCTAGTAAGTTTAACTGAGGTGCTCCCAACTTGATCAAGAAGAAGAAGTCGAAACAATGTTAGAAGAAGAAGAGTCGGAGATAGAATCAATAACTTTTGTAATCACTTGTTTAAGGGATTCATCCAATGCCCTTGATCTTACTGTGCAAGATAAGATTCCTAAAGTGCCAAATCCCCCATAATGCATAAATCACTTTGAATCTCTCAAAACTTGGAACTTTAGAGATGATGCCTTACCGTAGCCCTATGCTCATGGTGGTGCCGTTAAAGGAAGCCTCAAAGTTTTCTAGGCCGAGAAGAGACTTTTCCACACCATGTAACGCCCGTAGTCTAGGATTCGAATGAGGTCTTGGAATCCGAATCTAACCCTTTTGAGTCTCAGCATTCCCCTGCATCTCCAGCGACCCGACTACGTTAACTACTTGCCTCTAAGCGCTTCTAAGAGTGAAAACTATTCCCACAGACCAACACAGGTCCTTTCATAATATTTTGTCTTTACTCGCATGCATTCTAGGAAAATTCCTAGGAGGTCGCCCATTGTAGGACTACTCCAAGCTAAACATGTTTAACTGTAAAGTTCCTTCAATTGAGCGAATCTGTCCCATTTGGGCCTCGACATTCCCCTGCATCCCTTGCGACCCGACCACTTTAACTACTTGCCTCTAAGTGCTTCTAAGAGTAAAGATTATCCCCACAGACCAACACGAGTTCTTTCAGCATGTTTTGTCCTCACTCACATGCCTCATAGGAAAATCCCTATGAGGTCACCTATTCTATGACTACTTCAAGCTAAGCACGTTTAATTATGAAGTTCCTTCAGTTAAGTCACCGAAAAGGAAGGTGCACCTTGTTGGTATAGGTAGTACAAATCAATTCTCTTAAGCATTTTTTAACCATGAGACTCTATTCCCAAGATCTCTCTCATTCGGATGTGGACTCAGTTTATTTATGTACCCCTCCTAACTGCGGGCGTTACATGTTAATTCCCTCATAAACTTTTTCAAAGAGATATAGAAAACTCTTCACAAGACCCTCAAGCGTTTGTATCCGCTGTTTGTTTTCAACAAAATGGTTACTTTTTTAATAATAAATCTTTCTCTAGAGTCACCAATCCATATGATTTCATCGTTCGTCTTGGACCGACTTAGTGGGATATTCAAGATTGCCTCCATCACCTTCTCTGAGAAAGAAGATCTAATTAGAGAGCAATTCGAACTTTGATAATTTAATATGAGATCCGATATTGGTCTATCCTTCCACTCTATGAGGGACCCTAATAACTCTTTATACCCTTTCATTTCTAACCAAGGGTCTTTTCCGACCAAGATCATCCTCACATCCTTCCCTAAGAGGTAGTTCCCCCATATCTTCTAAGTGTAAGGAGAAGAATTTACATAATTTTAGGTACTCAAAAACCAACCCAATCTAAGAAAACTTAGTTGATTTGAACCCGAACCAACCTATATTAACTAATAACCAAACCCAACCCATTAAATTGGGATTAGTTGGTTCAGGTTATTCAGATTGTCGAGTTATTATAACATACCTAATTAGTGCAGCTGATAGTCTTCAATCAAAATATGGTAAAAGGAAAAGTTGAAATTTGCGAAAAAGAACACAAAAAAGTATGATAGGGGTGAAATAATTATATATATGAAACAATTGTAATTAAATAGCCAACAAAAAAGGTGTGACATTGAGCAAATTTTCTGAGGGTGATTGGATTTGGAGGAGAGGAAGAGGAGGAGGTCAACCCCTTGTTTATTTTTAATACATCACATCTCTCCCAACTATTTCTCAACAACTCCTCAACTTCTCTACAACTTTCCATCAAACCTCAAATAAAACTTTATATCAAATTTCATCTAAAATAAACATCTTCTCCCCTAAAGGCCGACAAATCTCAATAAAGATTTTTGCAATATATTCTCTTTAAAACACTAATTCCCAATCAAATACTTTATATTCTAAAATCACTTAGGGGATGTTTGGACCACCATTAATAAATGAGGAGGGTAGGGAGGGGATGATTCTCGGTGCTTGAGCTACCGAGAATCATTTCTCTCATAATCACGTTTACCCAGAATCCCCTTTTTATTCTCCTCCTAACTACTTTCAATTCTCTCCGCAACAACTTTTTATTCTCTCCATAACTAATTTTTACTCACATCATACCCATTATTTTATTTTGTTCATTATCATTCCCTTAACCCTAAACACAATTAATCATTCTTCTCATAATCCTTCCCTTCGTCATAAACACAATTAATCATTCATTTTCTCATTCTCCCTCTAATTCTCATATTCTCATAATTATTTTCATTTCCCTTGCCCCAGACACATCCTTAATTTCTTCTTCTTCCTCCACTTCCTCTTCTATCTTCTCCTCTCATCTCTTGAATCCAAAGGGATGTTTGTTATGAAAGTTTGGAAGAGTATTTCAAACAAGTATCTACTAAATACTCCTAAAAAAAATTACATCCAAACGAGATTTTGAATGAAATCATTACTTTTAAATACTCAAAATAAATCATCATTATAAATACTAATTTTAAATATTCTTAAAAACTACGTTCAAATAAGTTTTTGACTTTAATCATTACTTCTACATACTCAAAATAAAATTTCATTCTAAATACTTTTAAAAATTACATTCAAATAAACTTTTGAATGCAATCATTACTTCTAAATACTTAAAATAAATACTTATTATAAATACAAATTCTAAATATTATTAAAAGGTTCACGGAGTCAGCCTTAGTCTTTTTTGTGCGAGAGCCAAGAGCCAAGAGCCAATCACCTCCGCCTATTTCAGTAGCGCACAGAGCTCACGATGGACCTTCATCTCTTAAAGTACGAGTTCAAAAAAAAAGAAAGGCAATTTGCTTTTGAAAAACCTAAACCCCGAAAAACCCCACCAGAAAAATGCACTAACAAATATCCAACTCTGTAAAATTTCATACATTTCTCCCTCTCGGATCCCTTACTGCAGTTCTTCCCCCTTCACGGAATCGCCCCCCTTTTTGGCTTCTTTTTAAAATTCCATATTGTTTCCATTAACTTGTTCAATCTGTTATTTGCATCATTGTTTATGCATTGATCAGTTCTCTAGTGTTCTTCGAGTTTATTTCATTGGATTTGGCTTCTGGGTTTGTTACAATTTGTGTAAACTGCTTTTTCTTTATTGATTTAGCTGCTGCTTCTCGGTTTTTTCAGTTCGTTATTGGTGGGTTGTGGCTATTTTCTCAAGAACATGATTTAGATCTTGATTTTGATGGATGGGTATGTTTCTTCTTCGTGAGAAGACGCTGAGAACATGCTCTCTCTGCGACTCATTCGCAGATTCTGCCGTGCTGCTAACGTCATTGGATCAACAGAGACTCCTACGGCTGAATCGAATCAAGTTAAGCCCTCGAAACTTGTCGAAGAACCCGCCCTTATAAAGCTTAAAGCAGAACGAGACCCCGATAAGCTGTTCCATCTGTTTAAAGCCAATGCGCACAATAAGCTCGTGATTGAGAATCGAGTTGCGTTTGAAGACACTGTGTCTCGCCTGGCTGGAGCGCGTCGATATGATTACGTCGAGCATTTACTTGAGCATCAGTTAACTCTTCCGCAGGGGCGCCGTGAAGGATTCGTTATAAGAATCATAATGTTGTATGGTAAGGCTGATATGATTAAGCATGCTGTTGATACTTTTTATAATATGCACTTATATGGATGCTGTAGGACTGTGAAATCTTTTAATGCTGTGCTTAAGGTTTTGATGAAGACTCGTGATTTAGGAGCCTTTGAGGCATTTTTAGGAGAAGCTCCTGAAAAGTTCAATATTGAATTGGATATTGTTTCTGTTAACATTGTTGTTAAGGCTTTTTGTGATTTGGGTATTCTAAATAGAGCTTATCTTCTCATGTTAGAGATGGAGAAGTTTGGAATTAGACCTGATGTGATTACATATACGACGTTAATTTCGGCATTTTACAAGGATAATCGATGCGAAATTAGTAATGGTCTGTGGAATTTAATGGTTTTGAGGGGTTGTTTGCCCAATCTTACTTCTTTCAATGTGAGAATTCAATATTTGGTTGACCGGAGACGGGTGTGGGAGGCTAATAAATTGATGAATGTGATGAGGAACATAGACATTGTACCAGATGAAATTACTTACAATCTGGTAATAAAAGGTTTTTGTCAAGCTGGGTTTCTTGAAATGGCTAAAAGGGTTTATTCTGCTTTGCATGGGAGTGGATATAAACCAAATGTCAAAATTTATCAAACCATGATTCATTACTTGTGCAGAAGTGGGGATTTCTACCTGGCATATACAATGTGCAAGGATTCTATGAACAGGAATTGGTTTCCAAACATTGATACAGTTCATTCATTACTTAAAGGCCTCAAGAAGATGGGGCAGCCTGGTAAGGCTCAGTTAATTCTAGCTTTGGCTAGGAAAAGGGTACCTCCTTTCTCTAGAACTCAGTTGGAAGCTTTGAATACCACACTGGCGAATAGCTGAAAAGAGATTTGTAGACTGGTGCTAGATAAAATGTAACTCAAAAGGAGCTCATAATTCTTACTTTTCTTATATTTGTAAATTAACAAAGTTAATTGGACACTGATTTTTTATGGGGCTTCATCTTCAAAAGGATTCTCTTTTTGTGAGTAATTTTTACTTTTCCACCCCAATAAAGTAGCATGTCACAAGATGAGAGCTTTGAATGGAACATACCTACCTAGGAATTAACTTCCTACTAGTTTTCTTGACAACCAAATGTAATAGGGTCAGCCGGTCGGATAGTATGTCACGTGACATTAGAGGTGCGCGCAAGCTGGCTTGATCAGTTACGAATATCAAAAAAAAAAAACGAAAAAAAGAAGATTGGAAAAGCAGTCAATTACCATGTTCACTGTGAGTTTCTGTGCAAGTCTCTCTCTCTCACTGATATGAATACATACTTTGGCAATACAAATGTTTTCCCAAGTACATGAAATTCTATCATCAATTCTATTTGTAACGTAGCGAGTTTTTTGTACAAGTAATTTTACTCATGTTCTCATTTTCTTTTCCATCTTATCTCTTGGAAACCAATTTGAATTAAATATTTTCTCCAAGAGGCATTTATGTAGTTCATGTTATGCATGAACATGAGCTACGGACAAAAATCTCATACAAGCGAAGTTGCATCTGATGCCTTAGTTTCAAAGATGAAAAAGTGCATATCTACCAGGAATTATAAAAATTGCCTTGTTTTTGTAACATTCAGTGTGTGTTATTCGTTATAGTTTTAGTCTTTTGTTTATAAGGTGGATCCTATTCATGTTGTCATAGAGATGTTTCTACCGTGCGTCCGTGCTACAAATCATGCATGCATCGCGTTTTATTTGGTGACGAAGACTTTCTTAGTTCTAATCATCTTTTTTCATTCCAGCGTTGGTGCTTTCGAACGCAATGACAGTAGGAATAAGGGCAAGAAACCTTTCGTGTTGGATGTTTTTGAATGCTACATAGGTAAATTTCAAATTTTCTTCGTCGTCTCGTCATTTCTGAATATTATTTCAAAGCATATATGCACATGGATAACCATTCCCTTTGTAGAATCAAAACACCATTCAGAAAGCATTCTGATTTTGTAACTGTCTTGTTCAGATATAACTGCCGAATTCTCTATTTATGAAGCATTTTGTGTTTATTATTACATTTCTTTCTAGTATATATAGACATGAAATTTTAGCAGGTAATGATACTGGTACATGTACCGTTTCTATGCTGTTATGTAGATTATATGTTTGCTGCCCGTATGTCTTGAAAAGCCAATGCCAGATTGATAATTTTTGAAAAGCTTCATGTGTTCAAATCTACCAATCTTGTTTTTCGCCCTTGAGATTACTTGGACAGTAAAATAATAACTACTTGATACAACTTACAGATGGTGGCATGTCGGAGTCAGAGCGTTTTCGTTCAATCAGCTATTACTAATGTCTATTGACTATGGGAAAGGTTCATTCTGTCTGCTCTGTTGATCTGACTAGGTTTCTTAAGGTGAGAGGCTGTATTTGAGTTTTGAAACAAGGAACTCGATACCGACTCTCATTCTTCTCTGATCCAATTCATGCTACTTGCTGCAGCTGTTCATAGACTGATAACTGTTGTTGGCAAAAACTTTTAGTTGTACGTGCATCTCGATCATCGGGTCTTAACCTTATCTCTGCAGCACTAGAAAGACAAAATGGAGAGAGAGAGAGAGAGAGATCATATGAAGTTAAATGAAGCTGAAGAACATACAGGAGCAAGTGGCTGTCTGTTCTTTGACTTTAAATCCTTTAGGGTGTGTTTGGGAGAAGTGAAATGAGAATGATTATGGGAGGAATAAGAATTAGGAGGAGAATGTGATAGAGAATAATTATGGAGAGAATGATTATATGTGTTTGGGGTGAAGGGAATGATTATGAGTGGAATGATTAATTGTGTTTGAGGTGAAGAGAATGAAAATGAGGAAAATAAAATAATGGGTATGATGTGAGTGAAAAATAGTTATGGAGAGAATAAAAAGTTTTTAGGGGAAGAATAGGAAGTAGTTAGGAAGAGATTAAAAATGTCATTTTGGAAAAACGTGATTATGGGAGAAATGATTTTCAGTAACCCAAACATCGAGAATCATCTCCTTCCCATTCTACTCTTAATGGTGTCTAGACACACCCTTAATTTTTCACCTGGTATCTCTTGTTCTTGAAGGAGAATACTTATGAGTTATGGATTCTGTTATTGTCTGAGCATTTCATGTGTATTTGAATGTCATAAGGTAAAGGAGAAATGTAGACTACAGGAAGAGTCTGCCATCTTTTTGTATGAAAAAGATGAATGTCTTACCAGTATACCACCACCAAGTTGGATGTAAATATTTAAGAGTTTTTTTAAATTGAATCTTATATTTCTGTTCTTATTGGATAATAAATTGGTGATGATGAAAAATTAGTTGATGGAGGCATTGGTTAGTACTTTTCTGAATTTCATTCTTCTCCAGTATTTGTTTTTCAACAAAAATCAAGAATGTCTTTTGGTAGTTGTAATTATTGTAAGTCAGTTAGTTTTGATCAATTTCTTTTAACTGAATTTGATACTGAACCACTAACAATATTACCGAAAAGGAAAATTTTGAAGATGAACAGAGTAAAAATACACCTTTATTCGTCAAGATATGAACGGACAGAGGTTTGAGTTTTTAAAATGTATTTCTTTTGAGGTTTTAAATTCGAGACCTACTTAAGATATTAATTTGTAAATACTTTTAACGTCTCCATTCGATGTCTCTCGGTGCTTAATCTAGAGATGAATGTGATTATTCCGGTTATAGTGGAGCTAGGGGTGCAATGAAAAACCAACAAAACTGACAAAATCACTTAAACCAACCAATAATTGTTGTTGGTTCAGTTTGAAATTGGTTCGGATTTGCAGGTCCGTTGGTAAAATATAAAACCGAACGCAGATTATGGTTTTGAAAAATAGTAAATCGAAAAAACCAAGCCGACCTATGTAATATATTTTAGGTCTCCTAAATGCAAACCAAACTTGGAGTAGCCCTAATGACATGCACAAGAGGTTGATGGTTTGAGGTGTATTTTTGTCTTTATGTAGCGGGCCTCAAAATTGATGTGTGCCCAAGTGTAAGACTAGGATTGGTTAATGCTTCCTATGAAATTTAAACGATGATCAATGAACTGAACCAATCATCCTGTCGATTTATTCAGTTCGGCCAGTTCGGTTTAGAACATTAGCGGTTCAGTTTCGGTTACATAATTTCTAATTAAAAACATCGGTTTGATTCTGGTTTTTTGCTAAAACTGAGTCGATCGAACTGCTTATACCCCTAAATGGAGCAAACCTTCGATTTTCTGGTTTCTTAAAAAAATACACATTTATGTACTGTATTTTTTCACAATCTGGTTTAGAGTTCAGAATCTCTTCAGCGTCTGTAAGTGTTACTCAGAATCTCTTCAGCCACTGTAAGTGTTACTCAGAATCTCAACTTTTTATTTAATAAAAAGTGCAAATAGTACAAAATTGTGGCTAAGTTTAAAACACAAATAACTATTGTCAAAACGAGCATAACTCTAGTGTCAATAGTTTGAGTCTTTCCATTCCTCTTAGTACTCAAAAAAAAAAACACAAATAATTATTCTGCCCTAGTAAGAAACAGAGTCGTAAATAAATTACAAGACCACGAATTGAAGAACATAGAAGGAAGATTGTTGCAACTTTGCCTTTAGTTTTTTACAAGATGCCTCTGGCTGTCACTCAATTCTTCAGTCGCTTTAAAGTTGAGAACTGGACTGACTATAGCGGCCAATCAGAAATAAACTCAATTGATATGATAAAAGATATGATAATTTCAAGCTTATTCGATCCTTCCATCCCATGTATTGCTGCATTCGAATCCCCCACTCCGATATATGGTTGAATTCTATTCTTCAGTCACTTTCAAGCTCAGCCTCTTCAGTTTTCGACATGCTGTGAACCTCATGGCATTTGCCACCATTCATCACGTTCGCCAGTTCTTGTATGGAGCAAGAAGAGCTTCGTTTCATCTTGCCGCCAAGTATCTGAACCCGATCCTTGAATCCGATTGCAAGAAGACGGGTCCTTAACAATTCAACAGTAGAAACATATGGAGGTATTCCTTCATCAATCATCATTTCGAAGTACTTACATGCTTCTTCTAACTTCCATTTTTTCTTGCAGAAACCATGAATCATGACAGCATAAGTTGAAACAGAAGGGTAAAATCCTCTCTCTCCCATACCCTCCCACACTTCATTTGCCCTATCAAATCTCCCCACCCTTATCAGCAATTTCAATACCATATTATAAGTATGTCTATCAGGAACACAGTTATCTCTACCCATTCTTTTAATCAAGTTAAGAGCACCATTTACCTCACTCTGATCACAATGATAAGCTTGGATTGCATTATAGGACCATGTATCTGGAACAACTCCACTCTCAATCATTTCATCCAAAATATGGTATGCTTCTTCCACTTTTTGTTCTTTACAAAGCTTCTTGATAACACAGTTATAAGTAAACACATTCGGCAAAAGGTTTCGTCTCTTCATTCTTTCTAGTACCCTATAAGCCCCATGTAAATCGTTCTCTTGGCAACTCGAGCGGACGAAAACCGAATACGTACCGGCGTTTGGATCGACGCCATTCAAACCCATCTCCTGAAACATCTTATACGCTTCATCCCTTTTTCCATCTTTACACAGAGCTTCCAATAGACTATTGTAAGCCAGCACATCAACCAAACAACCTCGTTCACGCATTTCGTCGAACACCTTCTGGGCATTATCAGATTCCCCCACATCACCCCACCCTCTCGTCAAAATGCTATACGCTTTCACACTCGGATCAAACCCGCTCTTAACTGCTTCAAAAAACTGCTGGGCAACAGCCACATGTTTTCTCTTGCATAGTATATACAGGATTTGATCAAGATCATCAATCCCAGGCCTAATCCCAAACTCGACCATTCGATTAAAAGCTCTAATAGCATCCTGAGGCAAATCAGCTCTACTATAAGCCCTAAAAACAATCCAGAAAAGTTCATGGGTGATTACAGAGCTACGAGTTTCTCTAATTTCTATAAGAAAATCCCAAAGAATAGCGAACTGCTTACTTGCTCCCAAGATGTCGACGAGAATGCGGTAGCTATCGACGCTAGGTTCAAATCCCGGAATTCTTTTAGCCCAGAGGAAGAATCTGTGAGCAGAGAATGCAATGTTCTTGCACCTTTTGAGAACCTGGTCGACGAGGTCGGCGGATACATGGGAGGAGAAAGAGGAGAGGCCGAGGTCAAGATCATGGTGAGGGCTCCGGCGATCGCTGAGGACGCGAGATATCTCGCTGACGAGAAATGGGATTGGTGGGTCTGATCCGGCTGTCGCGTGAGAATTGAATTGGCGTTGGAGAGTGAAATGGTTTCTTCTGAAGAGAGAACAGAAGAGTTGATTGGAGATTTGGGATTTGGAGAAGAAGGCTCTGACTGCCATTAGTGAGCTTGGTTGAACACTGAGCTTTCTTTTCAGAATTTGTGTTCTTAATCCTTAAAACTTTTGTATGGTTTTAATACATTGCGGTAACTATTCCTCAAATTCTCCGAAAAATTAATATAAAATAAATATTTTATCGCTTAAATTTTATTATTTAAACAGTTTTTTGCAATATCTTGTAACCAAAACACCAATCTCCAAATACAGATTTCACAATTCATAATCCGGTTTTGAATTGGAATAACACAAAACAACGAAATTACTATAAATTTGTGTTTCAAATAAAAAAATAATTTTTTTTGAAAACAAATAAAAATAATAACTTTTATAAGTTCATCAAATTTGGTTGGATCAAGGAAAGAAAAAAAAAAGGATCGTGGTTGAAGGCCAATCCAACATCACGATTAGACCCTTTCTCAAGCCTTTAAACCTCTTCTGAAACTCCAGTCGCCGGAGGTGGAGCCGACGAAATGGAGGCCGTTCACCGATTCTCATTCTCTCTCTTCCCAATCTCTTTCGTTTCTTCGCGTTTAAACCCATCTCAATCCTTCAACCCTCTGAAACTCAGAACCACATTCCCGTCGCCGAAGCTGCACCACTGCAAAATGGACGCCATTCACCGATTCTCCATCGCCGGAAAGTGTCTCGAGCCTTCTTCAGCGACACCCACATTTCGAAATCTCATATACACAACCAGTTCTTCATCGAATCACATTCCCAACTTCATTCCGGCCCGGAAAACGTACAGTTCCATTGCGAAGGCCGGTTGGTTTCTGGGTCTTGGAGAGAAAAAGAAAACGATTGTTGAGGCCGGAGATCCAGTTCTTCACGAACCTGCTCGTGAAGTTGATCCCCAGGAAATTGGGTCGGAGAAGATTCAGAAGATAATCGACGATATGGTTCTTGCCATGAGGAAAGCTCCTGCGTTTGGTCTTTCTGCTCCTCAGATTGGAATTCCTTTGAGGGTTTGTGAAAATTTTCTTTTGGGGGTCTAATTCTTACTCTGTTTTTATGTTATCTCTTTGCTAAGTGAGATTTGGTAGCTGAAATGGTGCTTGATTTCTTCATTTTTCTTGTTTTTGATTTCTTGGGTTTAAATTTGAGAAATGTTCTAGGGTTGGAATTCAATTTTAATCAAGAAGATTCTATGTTGAATCATGTTAAATCTGAAATTAACCCAAAATTTTTTCCTATAATTTGATAAAAGTTAGAGTTTAGTCCATATTGTTTAAAAATCTAGATTTTATTCCCTATGATTTAAACAAATATAGAATTTAGTCTCTATAGTTCGGAGAAATATAGAATTTAGTAATTATGGTTTAAAAAAATAGAATTTAATCCCTATGGTTTGATGAAACCTAAAAAATAGTTCATGTTATTCGTAAATCGTAGGCGAATTAAGTACTTAGATATAACTTCTGACGTAAGAATGATGTGTTTTATCTTATATTTGTTATAGATAATTGTATTGGAAGACTCTGAAAAATATATCAGTTATGCATCCAAGGAGGAGATCAAAGCACAAGATAGGCATCCTTTTGATCTTCTGGTATGGTTATATACTTACTCATGAGAAAGCAAATTAAACTTGTTTGTCTGTTTGTGTGTTCACCAATTTTCACTTCACAATTTGTTAGTTCTATTGAGTCAGGTTATCTTAAACCCAGAGCTTAGAAGTAAAAGCAATAAGAGTGCCCTGTTTTTTGAAGGGTGCCTAAGGTAAGATGTATATATTCAATATTGTTTTTTCCTCTTTTCTTTTAGAAATCTACTTCTTAGGCTTGAGTGTGAGATTGCTCAAGACGGTAAGGTTCGAAGTATCCCGAATACTTGAGTTATCTTGTAGCTCTTATCTTTTATAGTTCAATGTCATTCTCGTTTTGTTTGGTTTCTATTACTTTACTTTCTTCATGGTTTGTTCACTAGTTCCAATTTCCTTATTAGTGGGATCATAATGAACTTCCAAGTTCAAAGTAAAAGCTTGATCATTTAAGGCTGTCGTTTTTCTCAATGTTAGTGCTCTTTCTCTTTATTCCTATATGTTTCTAAATACATGTTAGTTGACATAATTAAATTTACCCAAATCTATCGGCTTAAACTTTTAGATTGATTAGTGGTTTAATATAATTTAACTTGGTATCAGAGTAGGAGGTTCTGAGTTTGAATCCTACCAAGTCATTTCCTCCCCGATTAAAATTAAATTCTACTTATATGAATTTCTCAAATTTATAAGCCAACGAGTGTGGAAGAGTGTTAGTTGATATTATTAAATTTACCTCAACTTACCCGTTTAAGCTTTTGAGTTGATGGGTGGTTTAACTTAATTCAACGCATCCTACAATAAAAATGATGCCATGATAGTGTTGATTCTCTAGACTTTTGAATTATATTTGGTAAAAAGTATCAACTCTTTAGTCCCTTCTTCATTCAGATAATCTGGTTGATGTGAGAGTTTAAAAACCTGCAGCTTTCTTCATCTGCTTGTTAATGTTCTTTCTTGTCATTTATGATTTATTCATTTCTTCTTTTTCCTTGTAGTGTGAAAGGATTTATTGCAGTGGTCGAGCGCCATCTTGATGTCGAGGTAGTCGGTCTCGATCGATATGGGAATCCTATCAAGGTGGATGCTTCAGGTTGGAAGGCTCGAATTTTACAGCATGAATGTGATCATTTGGATGGAACCCTTTATGTTGACAAGATGGTACCTCGAACATTCAGAACAGTTGAAAATTCAACCTTGCCTCTTCCCGAGGGTTGCCCCAAGCTCGGAGCTTGCTAGCTTCAGCCGACCGATGCTGGCCGTGTGTTCGTTAACGCTTGATGTGAAGATTTTCTCAATCCGAAAAAAGGGGATTCAAAGCATTGGAGTTTAACTGGTTTTTACACTGCATTCAAGTAAGTATTTGTTTAAATACTCTTTCATTTGCCTGTCTCTGCATTTTGTAGGAAATGATAATGAGAGCTTTTCAATAGGTTCTTTCTCTTATATATGGAAATGACATCTGAGTAATTTATTTTGCAACAAATATATGTTGATAATACATGATTCCAGATTTTCAATTACTATTAGTATTATTTGTTATCAGCAAGTTTTTTTTAACTAGTTTACTCGCACACTATTCTCATGGGACGAATTGCAGTCTAAAACATTTAGTTGTCAATTTTTTTTTTGATAAGTTGGAACATAGCCAGTAAGAACACCGTAGAAAGATAGCCGGAGAGAAAACAAAATTTCATTTTCCGTTGGTAGTTCTTCCGAATGTTATTAACTAGCTATTACGAATGAGTTTTTATAATTCCCTGACCTCTTTAAATAATCACATCCGAACGAGATATTATAACCACTCAATAATCGCTCATTTTAACCATTCAAAATAATCACTTAAAATAATTATTCAATTCTAACCACTCATTTTTAATCATTCATGCTTAATTATTTATTTCTAACCACTCATTTTAAACCATTCAACTTCGATTCGTTTAAAGATAGACCATTCTCCATTTTCAAATGCTCCCGAGTCTTTTCTGATTCTCGCCTACTTTTATTTGTTCCAATTTTGACCTTAAAATCTCATATAAAAATTTATTTTGGTCATTGCCCCTTAGGCCATCCTCTTTCATATCTGGTACTAAACTCAACTTTACATGGTTTTAAAACATAGTTTAGGAGGGGCCATGTATGAAGAACTATAAGTATATGATAAAGGTGAAAACATAGTTTTACATAGGATTCCATGACCAAAACAAAACATATACGGCTACGTTTCTTTTCTGTGGAAGAAGAGTGACAAACCACTGCTCCTCGACAATCACTCGTTTGTATTTGATAGTAAAATACTACTCTTAACCATTCATCAAACCTTTTATCAAACCACTTATCAACCTCTCCATCAAACTTCACGTCAAATATTTCATTCAACCATTACTAACATCAATGCTCAAACAAGTAGTTTATTACCCAACCACTACTAACAACAATCCTCAAACAAATAGTTAATTACTCCAACTACCGTTAACACTAATTCCCAAATGAGTAGTTAATTGCTTCAACTACTATTAATCTCTCCACTCCTCTCTATTCCTCTATTTTCTACAAGAAAATAAACACATTCTATGACTATGTTTGTTTTTTGTAGAAGTGGTTAACCACTACTTTTCAAAAATCACTCGTTTGTATTTATTAGTAAACAACTACTCTTAATCATTCATCAAATCCTCTATCAAACCACTCCATCAAATTTCACATCAAACAAATCACTCAACTATTAGTAACACCAATTCCCAAACAAGAAATTAATTACTCAATCACTACTAACACAAATCTCTAAGCAAGTAATTACTTACTTAAAATTATCATTAACCCCTCTACTCCTCTTAACAAACACACCATACGAGTATTGGTAACAAAACAAAACAAAATCTTGCATCATTCTAAATTCTTAACACACATCCACCCAAAACATACTGAACATGCAGGCATTGTACCCTGTCGCTAGGCTTTTCTTTTGGCAATCCAGTGTCATAAAGTGTCTCTTAGAGACGAACTTGTTATAGAGGCTTAGGATCTCTAAGAACCATCTCCGAAATTCATGAACGAGTTTAATTCTAAAAACATGGATTAAATTATTTCATACTAAAATCATACATTAACCTTATTTTGTACTCACACACTTTATGAAGATGGTGAATATT
>JBBMEG010000022.1:13372355-13389928 GCA_037832605.1 Cyclanthera cordifolia
ATTAACTTTCCAAAATAAAATCAATGGTTATTGTTTATTTAAAATAATAAATTGGTAAAATGGTAATCAATCCCACCCACCAGAAAATAATTGTTTTTTTTGAACTATGACTAATTGTAAATCTAGTTAATTTTGTATAATATTTACGTAGGTATAAAAAAATAATTTAAATTACATAAATATTCAATTAAATATACATTTATTTTGATATTTATAATCAATTCAAACTTGCGTTTTAAGTTAGATTCTAAAAATCCACGAGTAATTTTTTCATTTTTTTATATTTATTTTCAAATATTCCTTACTCAATTAATCTAAAATTTAAAATTTCTTCCTAAATATTTTTCAATTTTTTTTCTTTTGATAAATTGATTAGAAACATATTTTAATTAATAAACTCTAATTATAAAATAATATGGGTAAGTTATAAACTTTGAATGAAATTAGTGTTTAGTTTTATGATTTAAAAATATAGATTTTAATCTCTCTTAATTTGGAATAATATAAAATTTAGTCAATATATTAAGAGAATTTTAAAATATAGTCCCTATGATTTGAAAAAAATAAAATTTTGTCCATATAGTTTGATAAAATCTAAAAAATAGCTAACTTTGTACATATAAATTATGCGATTTTTTGTCCGATATAGACTATTTTTTGAATTTTATCAAATCTTAGAGATTAAATTATGATTTTTCCAACTATATATAGAAACTTAATTGTAGATTTTCAAAATCATTGAAACGAAAGTCTATATTTTTAAATTATTTATGTATATATAATATAATATCATATTAGATCGTTTAATTTAAAATTATATTTTTATTTTTAAATTAATTATTATTTTATAACTATGTTCGTATTAAAAAAATTGATGGTAATTAATAATTAACTTTAAATTAAATTTGATAATCAATTTGATATTTGATGACAATTTGATAGTCAATTTGATGACAATTTGATAGTCAATTTGATGACAATTTGATAGTCAATTTGATGACAATTTGATAGTCAATTCCGTCTGATTAATAAGATTGAAGTCTTTGTTTGATTCTCCACGTTATATAATATATATTTTTTAACTTATTTTCAAAATAAAAATCATTTGTTTTGTTTTAAATTGTTTTTTCTAAATATTTTTTGTAAATTTCTTGATGGATTATAATAACCCACCAGATTTACTACTATTAATATTTACATGTATGAATTTCTTAGACCACGACTATAAAGTAATGGGTAATGTTTCCGAAGATTTACCATATAATCCATTGAAATTAACCAGGCACTACTTAGATCTAGACCCACTCAAATATTCTCAAAAATTCAAAAATTTGACGAAGTTATAGTAATTAAAATGGGGTAGATTAACAAACGTGAGGTTGAAATTGATTTTAAGAGTGTTCTATGTAACAAAGCTAACACCAATAAGAGCAAATTCACATTTTGTATAATCTAGAAACCATGAGAGATATATACCTCCCTCGTGAATTTAAAATTGAAAAAAAAAAAAAAAAAAAAACTATCTATATGAAATTTCTCCCAAAATAGAGAAATCCATTTTAAAATGGAAGAAAAAAAACAATCCTTCAACCATTTCTAAACAAAATCTTGGGGAGGGAATTAAAATTGAAGTTGCTGATTTGAAAATCAAACTTCAATAAAACAGATAGATAGTGAAATTCTATCCCCTCCGCATAATATTGATCAATCAATATGATTTTTGTCTTAAATTTGGGATCATACAATATAAAATCTGATTCATCAATATACAAAATCTTTCCATCTTCGCAAACTTTAATCAGACGGAAGAATCGACTTCGATAATCTGTATCGGCAAGAACGAATACTTTAATCCACGAAAAATCTTCTCTCATCTCCCACACATGGTAGAGATGATCATGAATGTGAGTAGTAGTTAGATAGAGAATGCCATTAAGATCTACAATGTGTAAACACCAAACAGAACCTTCCGGGCGTGAAATTTTAGAGAGTTTCTCATTCTCAACATCCAAACGATAAATGACACCATCTTCATCCATTGAACCATCTTGATCAATTTTAACAAAAAATATTCCTCCATTGAAATAAACAAAAGTAGAGCCGCAAATGAAAGGTAGAAAACCGACGGTCATCCATCCACTACTTGCGCCAAATGCACGAATCTCTATCAATGTAACAGACGAATCATAGGACACGAGTCCTCTTACTATTTTGAATTGCTTTGTTTCGTGACTTAATCCTAATCCGTAATGATAATTTCTACGACTATCGAATTTCGAGATCTGAAGTTTGAAGTACTCATTTGTCATTGGATTCAATATGTAAATATTTCTACGGTTAAAAAGACAGAGTAGACCATTGCAGGAATTCAAAATTGAGAAAAAACTACCTCCAGATATAGGATGAAAGTTAAATGATGCGATCAAACTCAGCTTCCCAGGATTACGATCGCAATCAACACAGTAGATTTTGCGACAGAAATGAGTAAGAAAGAGGCTGGAATTCGAGATTTTAGGATCAAACTTACAAGTTGAAATCTGATCGTTCCATGCTTTACAGACGATTCTGCAGCTCGGCAAAGTGACGAACGGGAGTTTCGTGAGGATTAACTCAATTATTGCGGATGGAAGCACCGAATTTATGTTTCTAATCTGCAATTTCCGCTTCTTGTTTATCATCTCCATGATCGATCGAAGCCCAGAGGGATGAACTAATTGAACAAACACAATGGATTAGAGTTTTAGAGAGTTGATTTTTGAATCGCGGCAATCGAACGAAGACACTGGATTGGGGTTTAACAGAATTGATTTTTGAATCGCTGCAATCGAACGAAGACGATGAACTAGGGTTTTTGTAGTCTTCCAATATTCCATCTTCTCACGGGTTTAGGATATTATATTTATATTTACTTTTTATTTTTTGAAATGGGTTTAGGATTTTATTCTCTTGTTTGTGTTATTCTAAATCACAAAATATTATATTAAACGGTTTGATATTGATATAGAAGTTTTGATTGCAATCATTATTTTTAAATATTCAAAATAAATTTGCATTCTAAATATTATATTTTAATACTCTTAAAAATTACATCTAAACAAATTTTTTGACTATAATCATCTAAATACTTAAAATAAAATTTTATTTTAAATACTAATTTTAAATGCACTTATAAACTTCATTTAAATCAGCCTTAAATCATATGAGCCTAATTTAAAATTTACTCATATTTTTTTTTTCAATTTTGGCAACTTTTTAAAAATATTGCATACATACAAATGCATTTCAACTTTTATTGTATGTGCTAGAAATACTTATTATGTGACATTTGTCTCACATTAGGAATATGAGGATTATTTAACGCATTTATATGATATGTGAGTTACTTTCTTTATTGCTCGTAAGCCAAAGCGGATATTTCAGTCAACAAATTCGAATCTAATCTCATATGATCTTCCCAATATGCCATTATAGCTCATACAATCTAAGATGGTATTAGAGCATCATGTGGGTTATCCGTCTTCCGAAAATTATGAGGATCTCATGCCAGCGAGTAAGCCAAAGCGGATATTTCGGTCAACAAATTCGAAATTAATCCAATATGGTCTTTCCTGTATGGCACCATCTTGAAGGCATGTTGGATCCAACTTGTGACACTTGCCACATATTAGAAAGATGAGGAGTCTTCCACACATTTATATTAAATGTGAGCTACTCCTTTCACTACCAATTAGTTTTAAGGTGAATACTCATACTATTTAATTTGATATTAGAGATCCATTTTGGTTTTCCACTTATTGCCATTTTTTTTTTCTTCTAAACCTTCGGAAGGGTTGTTTGGATTGAGATTTTAAAAGTATTTATAATTAATATTTAGAATAAGGTTTTATTTTGAGTATCTAGAAGTAATAGTTGTAGTGAAAAATGTGTTTGGATGCAGTTTTTAAAAGTATTTAGGATGATTATTTATTTTAATATTTGAAAGTAATGATTGCAGTAAAAATTTTGTTTGGATGTATTTTTTAAAGGTATTTAGAACAAATTTGTTTGTATTTTTAAAAAATACATCCAAACAAATTAGTATTTAGAACGAAAATTTATTTTGAGTATTTCGAAGTAATGATTATAATCAAAAGCTGTTTGGATATAATTTTTAAAAATATTTAGAATAGAAAATTATTTTAAATGTTTTAAAGTAATGTTTGCAGTTGTCTGGATATAATTTTTTTTTAGGAATATTTTAATTTGAATTACTATTTAAAAACTACTACCAAACAACCCCTAACCCATGACATTCCTGATTTTTTTTTTTGATTTTTTATTTTATGAAAAAACCCTAAAGTTTAGTAATTTGAAATTTTAATTGATTTTTTTAGATAGATATTCACACTATACTCGAGTAACCACGTCCGTCTCTAGACTAGACACGAAGAAATATCAAAAGAACGGACACTACAAATTAAGGTTACAAATAGATTTGGAACTTTGAATTTGGAGCCCAAAATTTTAAATGATAATACATAAAATATTGACTTTCATGTCAACAATTTCCATTAAAAATCAAAGAGTAATTAATTAAAAATAAAATAAAATAAAAAATCAACAACAACAACTGCAATTTGCACAACCAAACCTAAACCCCTAAACCTAACCAGAGAGGAAAAGCCCATAACAAATATCCAACTTCGTAAATTTTCACACCTTTCTTTCTCAGGTCCCTTGCGGCAGTTCTTCGACTTTCCAATCACCAGTTTCGATTATTTCCCCGCCGGTTCCTTCTCTGAATCGTCCTTTATCATCTTCTTTCTTAACATTTCCTAGTGATTCCATTGATTTTTTGCTTGCTCAATTTGTTATAGCAATCACTATTTATTCATGGGTTCGTTCTGTAGTGTTCTTCGAGTCTGTTTCATTGATTTGGCTTTTCTGGTTATGTTTCGATTTGTGAAAATCACTTCTTCATTGTTGAATTAGCCACCTTTCGATTTTCCCAGTTTTTTTTTTGAATTTTTTTACTGGTGGGTAGTGGCTATTTTCTCAAGAACATGGCTTAGATCTTGATTTTGATGGATGGGTATGTTTCTTCTTCCTGAGTAAACGGTTAGAACATGCTCCCTCTGCGACTTATTCGCAGATTCTGTCGCATTGTATCAACAGAGACTTCTGCGGCTGTTTTGAATCAAGTTCAAAGCTCGAAACCGGTCGAGGAACCTGCCCTTATCAAGCTTAAAGCCGAACGAGACCCTGAAAAGCTGTTCCATCTGTTCAAATCCAATGCGCACAATCGGCACGTGATCGAGAATCGATTTGCTTTTGAAGACACCGTGTCTCGATTGGCGGGAGCTCGTCGCTTCGATTACATTGAGCAGTTACTCGAGCATCAGAAGACACTTCCACAGGGCCGCCGTGAAGGATTCATTATAAGAATCATTATGTTGTATGGTAAGGCTGAGATGATCAAGCATGCTGTTGATTCTTTTTATGATATGCACTTATTTGGATGTCCTAGGACTGTGAAATCGTTTAATGCTGTGCTTAAGGTTTTGATGAAGACTCGTGATTTAGGAGCTCTTGAGGCATTTTTAATAGAAGCTCCTGAAAAGTTCAATATTCAGTTAGATGTTATTTCTGTTAACATTGTTGTTAAGGCTTTTTGTGATTTTGGTATGTTAAATAGAGCTTATCTTCTCATGTTAGAGATGGAAAAGTTGGGAATAAGACCAGACGTAGTTACCTACACGACGTTAATTTCAGCTCTTTACAAGGATAATCGTTGCGAAATCAGTAATGGTTTGTGGAATCTAATGGTTTTGAAGGGTTGTTTGCCCAATCTTGCTTCTTTCAATGTGAGAATTCAATATTTGGTCGACAGAAGACGAGCATGGGAGGCGAATAAACTGATGAATGTGATGAGAAACATTGGGATTGTACCAGATGAAGTTACTTACAATCTGGTGATAAAAGGATTTTGCCAAGCTGGGTTTTTCGAAATGGCTGAAAGGGTTTATTCTGCTTTACATGGGAGTGGATTTAAACCAAATGTCAAAATTTATCAAACTATGATTCATTACTTATGTAGAAGTGGGGATTTCAACCTGGCATATACAATGTGCAAAGATGCCATGAACAAGAATTTGTTTCCAAGCATTGATACAATTCATTCATTACTTAAAGGCCTCAAGAAGATGGGTCAGATTGGTAAGGCTCAATTGATTCTTACATTGGTTAGAAAAAGAGTTCCTTCTTTCTCTACAGCTCAGTTGGAAGTTTTGAATACCACATTAGCAAATAGCTGAAAAAGAGATTTGTAGACTGGTGCTAGATAAAATGTAACAGAAAGCTCAAAAGGAGGAGCTCATATTCTTTATTTACTTCAATTTGTAAATTTACAAAGCTAATTGGACACTGATTTTTTATGGGGTTACAACAACTTCAAAAGGTTTCTCTTTTCCTCAGTAATTAGTTCTACCACCTCAATAAAGTTGTCACGAGATGAGAGTTCTCTACGGAACGACAACCATGTTCTCTGTGAGTTACTGTGCAAGTCTCTCTCTCATATTTTCTTTTTTGTTTTTTTTTAATATCCGTGAGTGTTGGGGCCAATGTACGCACACCTCGATTATTCTCGCGGGACAAATCGCTACTCTACAATATTTGGTTGTTTAGAAAATCTATAGGTGTGCTTTCTTCAAGATCTCAGGTTCGAGACCCACCTGTGACATTTATTTATACACTTCTAGTGTCTTCATTCCTTTAGTGTCTCTCGGTACTTGGCTTTGGGACAGACGTGATTATCCCGGGTATTGTGAAGCAAAGCTTCGATTTCCCTATTTCTAAAAAAGAAAAAAAAAATTAATGGCTACCATCCGTTTAAACTCATAACCTCGCATTTACCATGACAACCCATATGCATTCCCTAACCCACAAAATTCTAATCGCAATTCAATCTCCACTATTGTCAAATGTTTGTTCTAGTACTTTTATACACGTTCTCATTTTTGTTCTTTCAATCTCATTATTTGAATACAAGTTTTTTCCAAGAGGCATTTATAGAGCTTCTGTTATGCATTAACTGCAGCCAAAAAATCTTATCAGTTACATTTATAGCCATGGTTTCGAAGATAAAGCACATATCTTCCAAGGATTTTATGTGTTGGTATGACATTCAGCATGTGTTATTTGTTTTGTTTAGAAGATGGATCATTTGTTCTTGTCCTGTTGTTGACATCACAGAGATGCAACTGTTTAATAAATCATGATTCATGCTTGAACTTTTTATTTGGTGATGAAGAATTTCTAAGTTCTAAGTCTAACCATCTTTTGATCATTCCAGCATCGGTGCTTTCGAACGCAATGGCAATAGGAATAAGGGCAAAAAAAACCTTTCCTGTTGGATGTTTTTGAATGCTGCAAAGGTAATTTCAAAATTTCCTCGACTTCATGTCTGAATATTGTTTCCAAGTATACTTAAACAATTGCATATTGTAGAATTAAAACACTTCTCAGAGATCAATAGATCATAGTTTGTACTGACCTGTTCGGATATAACTGGCTGAATCCCCTTATTATAAAGTATTTGTGTTTATGTTCCTCTTTCTTTCCTTTGTTTGAGTTCATACTCGCTGGCAAAAGCAAGGAAATTTAGCAAACACGTACGAGCTTTATTACAACACTTGTATCTAGTATATATACAAGGAGCTTAATCTAAGGGCATGTTTGGCTAAGGCGGAGTAGAGAAAGAAAAGGAAGGGAAATGGTAAAGAAAATGAAGTAAGAGTAAATTAGTGCTTGATGGGATGTAACTTGATGGGCCAAATGAGGGGAAGGAATCACTTCCTTTCTCATCCTTTTCCACCACACTAAATATACCTTAAAAAAGGAATGATAATTCCTCCTTAAAAAAGGGATAAGGATAAATGTGGACTGGGACTCTTTTTTTGTACACCCGTTGTGTGCGTGTGTGTTTTTTTTTCTTTTCATTTTTACTCAATTAAAGTTAGTTTTTCATTGAAAAGAAAAGTATAAAAGTAAATGTTTGAACTGTCATTGAGTGACCTAGCAGTCAAGAGTGCATTGAGAAACTAAGAGAGAATGAATTCAATCTATGATGATCATCTATCTTGAAATTAATTTCTTTTGAATTTTCGTGACAGTCAAATGTTGTTGGGTCAGAGAGTTTGTACTATGAGAGATGTGTGTTAGTTGACCAGCATGAATGTCAAAAGGAAAAAAGAGTAAACAGTAAATGGTTTGAGATGATGTGAAATACATGTATGATGTATTGGTACCGTTTCTCTGATGTTATATTGATTGTTGATTATAAATTTGCTGCCCTCATACCTCTAGAAAGCTAATGCCAGATTGATGATTTCAGAAGCTTCCTTCGTGTCCAAATCTACCATCTCGTTCTACGCCTTTAGACTACGTCGATGTGTTTTCCCATTCGATGAGCTATTGTTATTGTCTACGGACTATGGGGAAGGCTGGCTTATTTTGTCTGCTCTGGTTCTAACAAGACTTCTTTAGGTGAGAGATTGTATTTGAGTATTCGATACACCTCTTGTTATTTTCGAGTTGGATTATGTTAATTGCAGCTGTTCATGAGCTCATCATCATTGACAAACTTGGTCGGTTGTTGATTGATCTCTCGAATCTCGACTGTATCTCGAGCATTACAAGACACACATCAAGGAGGGATAAATCATGACAAGTTACAGCATGAGTCTGCTGCCATCTTTTGTGATGAATTGTTATACCACCAGGTTGGATCTAAATATATAAATGGTGGTTGCATTAACATTCATCTTATCAGATATAAGTGGTTGCAGGTTCGCTTCTCCAACTTCAAAGGTGGTTTTTTTTTTTTTTTTACTCATTAATCTTTTATTACGGCTGGTATTGACAATTGTTTGATGATAATAGAAATGGTTGATTCTTTTTTTATTAATGAAAATATGTAGTTTTTTTTAAGTGAAAATATTTAGTTAATAAAGGTAAAACTTATTGTTCATATCTTTGAGTGTTCATGCATTACTCCAAAATCAATTCGACTGATCGAAATCCCGATTGAATTTAAGGGAGTCAGTCGGTTTTCAAGTATAAGTCAATCGGTGTCGGTTAGTAATTCATTCGGTGTTGGTTTGATTGGTGTCAGTTTGATCGGTTAATAAAAAATTTCATTTTTATAATATTAATATTTTTATATAATTATTTAAATTTCTTATTAAATTATTGTAAAATTAACTTAATTTTATATGCATTTTTAAAAATTATTTGATATATTCATTTTATTAAAATTAATTCTCAAATGTTCAATAAAAAATTGTATGATAAATATGTTTTTTTAATATAAAAAGGAAAAAATATTAAATAAATTAATCGACTTAACCGACTAACCAATCGATCGATTCAGTTTTATTTTTAAGTATATCAACATGGTCAATTTGATGTCAATTTTCATAAAAAATCAACACCGACTAATTGTCCAATTTTGGTAAAATTGAGAAAATGAACAGACTTTTTCTTAGCTTAGAAAATCACAAAACTAAATTGACATTGGTTGAAATCAATCAAATTTGAATCTTGATTTTCTTTCTTTTTTTTTTTGGTACAATTTTATTTGTTTTTCTTAATTTTTTTGATTACCGTTATGTGACTTTAATTAATGTAGAGGTTATGAGTTTAATCTAGAATTGTTAATTATTAATTAATTTACTAATTACCTGCCTAATCAAATATTTTGGAGTTAAATAGTCAACTATTAAAAAAAATACAGCAATTTTAAATCATTCCATAAAAGGGGTTAATTTGAGCTTATTAATAAGTTAGTACACATGAGTCTGAACTATTCGATCTTTTAATAAGTACATCCAAACTAATTATTATAATCAGTCAAATTAATTAAACATTGCTAATCATTTCAGTATAATCATTTATTTATAAATGTTCAAGGGTGGCCCAATTTAAATGTGTTCTGCCTCTAAATTTTAGGTTATAGATGTGACATTAATTTGTAATTTTTTTTTTATACTATTTTTGTAATCACTCAGGTTGTTTGGTACTAATATAAGCCGAAGGCATCTTCATTTTTCCCGCTTAGAGCCTTTCACAAAGCCTGGACCTCCATAGTTCTAGAGTTGTCTTTCTTTTTCTGCATCAACAAGAACGGAATCCCCAGTTTTGCTCAGAGAGTTATCGTATACAAACCCAGAAGCCAAATCCTTCGATCTTCAATTCCTTTTACATGTCTAAAACCCTTCTCTCTCGCATCAAGCCTTTCCGAAACCTCAAACGTAAGCCATCTTCCCCTGTCTCCTTAAGCTACATCAAGTGGCTTGTAAATGGAACGATCAAAATTCTCAAATCCCACGAGAAATGGGAACAATCCCTTGAAAACCATTTCAATGAATCCGATATACCCGTCGGCGACATTACCCATTTCGTTTTAGACCGAATTAACGATGTAGAATTGGGTTTGAAGTTCTTCGATTGGGCGTCAAAGAATTCGGCTTCCAGTTCTGTAAATGGGAGTGCATACTCTTCGCTTTTGAAACTTCTATCGAGGTTTAGAGTGTTTTCGGAGATTGAATTCACACTCGAAGACATGAAAACTAAGGAAATTATCCCGACCCGTGAAGCAATGAGTGACATACTTTGTGCTTATGCAGGTTCTGGATCGGTTGATAAAGCTCTTGAGATCTATCATGGTGTTGTCAAGTTACAGAACGATCTTCCAAGTACATATGCTTGTAATTCCTTGCTTAATTTGCTCGTTAAACATCGTAGGTTTGATATTGCACACCAACTGTATGATGAAATGATTGAGAGAGATAACGGTGATGACATATATATTGATAATTATACTACTTGTATTATGGTGAGGGGATTATGTTTGGAGGGTAGAATCGAGGATGGTAGGAAGTTGATTGAATCCAGATGGGGGAAAGGCTGTGTACCCAACACTGTGTTTTACAATACTCTCATTGATGGATATTGCAAGAAAGGTGAGGTTGATAGTGCTTATGAACTTTTTAATGAATTGAAGCTGAAAGGGTTTATACCTACATTAGAAACTTTTGGTTCCTTGGTAAATGGTTTTTGCAAGAAGGGAAACTTTGAAGCTATTGATCATCTGTTGATAGAAATGAAAGATAGGGGTTTGAGTGTTAATGCTCAAGTGTATAATAATATAATTGATGCTCAATATAAGCTTGGTTGTCGCATTAAAGCAAATGATACACTTAAAGAGATGGCTGAGAATGGCTGTGAACCGGATCTCGTGACTTATAACACTCTAATCAACTATTTATGTAGAAGTGGGGATATTAAGGAAGCTGAGAAAATTTTGGAGCACGCAATAAGGAGAGGATTGGTACCGAATAAGTATACTTATACTCCTCTTGTTCATTGCTACTGTAAGCAAGGGGAATATATCAAGGCCTCAGATTTTCTCATGGAGATGTCAGCAAGAGGACATCAAGTTGATATGGTTTCGTATGGAGCTTTAATCCATGGCCTTGTTGTTGCAGGGGAAGTCGATATTGCACTGACAATCCGGGACAGAATGATAGAAAGGGGAGTCTTACCTGATGCCAATATCTACAATGTTTTGATGAATGGACTGTTCAAGAAAGGAAAACTTTCCATGGCCAAGGTGATGCTTACCGAGATGCTTGACCAAAGTATAGCTCCTGATGCATTTATTTATGCTACTTTAGTTGATGGATTCATTAGACATGGAAACCTTGATGAAGCCAAGAAACTCTTTCAAGTCACTATTGAAAAGGGCATAGACCCTGGTGTTGTGGGGTATAATGCCATGATCAAAGGTTTCTGTAAATTTGGGAAGATGGAAGATGCAATAGTATGCATTGATAGAATGAGGAGTGAGCATCATGCCCCTGATGTATTTACTTTCTCCACCATAATTGATGGATATGTGAAACAATGCGACATGAATGCTGCTCTGAAGATCTTTGGACTGATGTTGAAGCAGAGCTGCAACCCAAATGTTTTCACTTACACATCTTTGATCTATGGATATTGCCACAAAGGAGAAATTAAGATGGCTGAAAAACTTTTTAGCATGATGCAATCTCATGGGTTGGAACCTAGTGTCGTCACATACAGCATACTTATAAGGAGCTTTTGCAAAGAGGAGAAGCTTGCGAAAGCTGCTTCATATTTCGAGTTAATGTTGATTAACGGGTGCACCCCTAATGATGCTGTATTTCATTATCTAGTCAACGGATATGCAAATACAAATGCTGCTGCAGTATCGGAAGGACTAAATATTACTTGCGAAAACGCAAAATCTATATTTGTAGACATCTTTTTGAGAATGATAGGTGATGGATGGATGTGGAAAGCTGCAGCTTACAATTGTATTCTCATTTGCCTTTGTCAACATAGAATGGTTAAAACTGCCTTACAGTTGCGCAATAAGATGCTGTCTTTGGGACTTTGTTCTGATGCTGTTTCTTTTGTAGCATTGATACGTGGTATTTGCTTAGAAAGAAACTCAAAAGAATGGAAGAATATTATTTCCTGCGATTTGAATAAAGAAGAGCTCCACATTGCCTTGAAGTACTCACTTGAATTAGATAAATCCACAACTCAGGGAGTGGTTTCCGAGGCTTCGGGTATTTTACAGGCTCTTGTTAAAGATTATGAGTCCCCTAATGGAGATATGAACAACTTGAAGGTGTCTCAAAGATAGAGAATGACTAGAAACTGAGAATAACTAAATGTGAATTATTCGTGTAAGAAATTGGAACAGCATGGAGGTGGCCTTATCAGTGTGTCGGGCTTCAGCAGTGAAGTAGCTTAGATGGTGGCAGTGACAAAGCCCATTTCACATTCTGGCTATAGGTATTCGCAACATAAAAGCCGAGAGCTTAGTCTGACGTTTGGAGAGGCTAGATTCAAAAGCTCGATGTGCAGTATGGAAGAAATTTTGTCGGCGGGTTCATGGTTGTAATTCAAGTTCTTCTCTAGTCTGCATTGCTTCGATAATTCATTATACATCACTGTTTCTTGCATTTAGAATTCAGATTACGGGGACCAAACCAAATTTTCATCTTCGATTCGAATGAATGGTAGATATCTGGTTGACTCTCTTGATTGCTTTGCTGGAAGGTTGCTATCTCATAACAGCAGGAAACAAAAGGAGAATTCTTTTGTAAACAGTTATTCAATCATCCTTCTTTATTTTCAAGGAAAAGTAGACACATAAGTCACTTCCTCTGTCCAAATTGGTATGAATTCGAATTCATAACCTCTTGGTGAATGCATACATATTTATGCTACTGAGATATTGCTAAACACACCTTTATTCACCATATCTAAAAAGAAGATTCCGGTGTAGAGTTCTGGATACCTCTGTTGATGTTTACTAGAAAGTGTCAAGTATTTCATCTGCCTCCCGAGCACTTTCTATATAAACAGCAAAAAATTGTTGCAGGTAAAAAACATACAAAGTTGTTCTGCCCAAACCGAATCGTGAACAAGTTAAGCAGAAGACCATGAAGAACGTAGTTGGAAGGTTGCTGCAACTGTCTTTTGTATGCAAGATACCTCAGGCTCACACACTTTTCTTCAATCTCTGTCTCTTCATTGTTTGACATGCTGTGAACCTCATGGCATTGGTCATCTCTCATCACGTATCGAGCAAGAAGTACTTCGCCTCATCTCATCATCAAGAATCTCAAAGCGATCCTTGAAGCTTATTCCAAAGTCAACAAACTCAACAGTTGAAATATGGGAGGTATTCTGTAAGACCTCCAATATGGCAAACATGTACAAGGAAGTGAAAAATATTGAGAGGGAGGTAGTTAAGAGGATATTGAGGATCCAATTCCAACTGATACGGAAAACAGAGAAACGACCCACCACTCATCCGTACGCATGTCAGAAGAGGAAAGAGGGGCAAAAGCCAGGAGGGCACGTCCAGTGAGAGAGCAGGAGAAAGTGGGGAGTGATTGTGGTCTCGGGAACCAAAGAGAATGTGGGTTTAAGGAGGAGGCTGCAAGGAGAAAGACATGAAAAAACTGTCTAGAAGAAACTAGATTGCAAGGGAGAGTAACCGGTCCACTCGAATTGGTCAAGTAGTATGTAGTTTTGTTCTTGCTCATTTTGGCACTTATATTTTGTTTAGACATTGTTATTTCTCTTAAATAGTAATAATATTCTCTGGTTCATTCTAGCATTGGCGTTTGTGTATTTGCGTGAGATTTGGTAGTTATTTCGCAGGTATGGGATCGACATATTCCTTCATCAATCATCATCTCAAAGTACTTGCATCAGGCTTTCTAATTTACCATTTTTTCTTCTTGCAGAAACCATGAATCATGACAACATAATAAGTTGAAATAGAATGGTAAAAAATCCTATCAGTAATTTCAGAACTGTATTGTATGTCTATCAGGAACAGAGTTGTCTCTCCTCATTGTCTTCATCAATTCTTTTTTCCTAGTTGAATTAGGAGACCACTTATGAAATTCTGTTTAGGTTGATAATTGTTGAGGATCTCAAATATCCCACATCGGTAAGGTGGGGAGTCCTCCAACCACATATAATACAAGGTGGGCTACTACTCTCATTGCCAATTGGTTTCGAGATGGATGCCCACAGAGCCCATTAAACCCAAACGGGTAGTCGGTCCAATAAAATGAAATTGAGATCCGAGTCAAGATTGGTGAGCCCCGAAGAGGCCCCATCTTGAGGGGGCGTGTTGAGGATTTTTTTTGTAAAAATTCCAATCTTGTTTGTTGTCGGTAAGGGTGATTTCGGTTCAGTTTTTCAACCAAATCAATACACTTGATTTTAATTGAGTCTGAACTGATGTCCAATAAAGAAACAAACTATTGTTTCGATTTGATTTTCGATTTTTATTTTCAATATTTATTTTTTAATTTTTTTGTCTCATTTTTTTATTTAGTTTTGAATTTGATTGTAAAGGTTTTTTTTTAACTAACCAAAAACAACATTTTACCTAAATAACATTTTAGTTTTCACATATTTTATTTTGGTCTTGAAATGGTTTGATGAATTTCTAATCATTTCGTCTAAAAAATAGTTTCATATTTGTAGTTGAAAATTTATAATATACTTAGATTGATGTCAACCTCCAAGTGTTTAATTATTTTAAGATTCAAAATGGAACTTCAAGAACCAAAGTAAAAAACTTATCAAAGTTTAAGAAACAAGGCGAAAGTTTATTATAAACTATGGTGTTGATGCTATCAATGGTCAACAAAAACTAGCTCGACGACGTAAGTATATGTTCAAGGATCATAAGATAATCTTCGATCCTTAATTATTATTATAATCTAGAAAAAAGAAGAAAAAAAATACCAAACCACTCAAAATTCAACCAAAATCGCTTAGATCACTAAATTGGTCATTTAAATTTATTTCTAACTTATTAAAAAAATAACAATAACTTAAGACATCAATATACATCTAAGGACCATGTATTGAATTCTCAATTCAATAATTGGGGGTAATCTCTAATATATATAAATATATATATATATATATATATATTTTTTTTTTTTTTTTTTTTCTTTTTCAACATTAAAATGTGGATAGTATTTTGAATAGGTTAAAAAAAAAAAAATCAAATTTATGGAATTTAGAATGTGTCAGTTGAGCTGACATCTAAACCCCATATCTCTTTGGAATCACCACATTTTCCATATTAAGAGCCAACATTTAATACAATCAAATTTGATCTCACGCCATCTAAAATTACAAAAAAAAAAAAAAAAAAAAAATCACCACATCTCACAATTTCTCTTGTATCCATTAAAATAAGATATTGAATGTTATTGCTAATTGTGTAATTAGTGTGCATTTTAGTTTAAAAATTGATTAAGATCAAGAAACTAAGAGATAAGAAGGCAGAATTTTCTATTTTAGCTTATGATAGAATCCATGATTATGATTGATAATTGATTAAGATCTTGAAATTTAGAAGAAAAAAAGAAGTGAATCAGGAAAATTTTGGTATGATCTTTATCTGGTGAGATTTGAACATACAAATAATACTTATTTCTTTTTTTTCTGAGATGGTTGTGATTCGAATTAATAACTTAATGGTCTTTGGTGTACACTAATATCAATTATTTTTTGTTTTCTAAAACTGTCTTCGTATTAGGTAATGAAGGCAAATTAATAATTTGAATTAAATTTATTTATGTATAAAAATTCATTTGAATATCTTACTATTAAAATCAATTTAAAATAAAAATATAAAATTTATGCTTAGTTTAAATATTCATTTTAAATATTTTTTTATATATTATGCACAAATTACAATTCTAAGATCTAAAAAAAATAACAAAAACACAAGAACGTGATTTTAAAATTAAAAATATATTAAACCCATAAAACCTAATTTCCATATAATTTCAATGTTCCAACAAAATTCTCACTCTTCTATCACAGGTCGCAGGCGAGTTTCGGAACTTATCGCGATCTACGCTTACCGGTTTTCGTCCGGCGGCTCTTCTTCGCCGGCTTCCCGAAGACACCGCAGAATCCACAAACAGAGACCTTAGGCGACGGCGGCTCGATCGCCGGAGACACCTTACCGGTTCGGTACCCACAGCCGCCGTTGGATCGGCTCCTCTCGATTGTCGTATTGATCGGCTCCACCGCCGCCGCTGTTGATTTAGCCTCCTGATTCTCCTCCGATCCATTTTCCGAAGCGGCGGCGGCTTTCTTCAATTCCCCGGATAAAAACCGGTCATCCCAGACCAGACCCGATGATCCTTGCCGCCGGAAAGAAACTTCAGATCTCTGCAAACCCTCCATAGCAAAAAGTTTTTTAGGACGAAAATCAACAAAAAATTTGCTCTAAATAGGAAGAGAGAATAAATATAATAAATTTTTAAGTTAATATAATAATAATACAGTTAATAAAGCAAAAAAAAAATTGTCACATAATGTGACAACTTAGTCAACATCCATGTCTCTTATCTTCTATATATGTATCTATATATATATATATTTATTTATTTATTATTTATTATTTTATTTTTACTTTTATTTTACGTTTTCCCCGAAATGTATTTTACTTTTATTTTTCATTACAAATTAGATTTTTAATAAAATGGATTAAAATAAAGATATTTTTACTTAGAAGTTAGTATTTGAAGTGGTGTCCACGATATAGTGTAGTTAATAACAAAAAAATTCTTAAGTATTCGAAGATCTTTCTTAATTAATTATTAAATATTTTCTTATGTATAAAGAATATATTTATTTTTGTTTATTTTAATATTTAAATAAAATTATTCATTATTTTTTCATATATATAAACTAATTTATCATTTAGGGCTAATAAATTGTATACAATAAATAATTTTATATATAAATAGAAATAAAAACTTAGGGCGCGTTTGGATGATGGGTAGGAATGGGATGGGAAGGGATGAGATAGAAGTGTTATTAAAATGGTGTTTGGTGGGGTGGGTTGAAGTGGAATAAAAGTAGATGGATGTGATTGATGAGATGTTTTTTTATAAAAAGTAAAATATATTGTTTTTTTATAAAAAGTAAAATAATTAATA
>JBBMEG010000022.1:13403568-13446977 GCA_037832605.1 Cyclanthera cordifolia
GTGTAGTCTGGAGAATTGAAGGAAAAGCTGAAAGATGTTGCAGACAACCAGAAGGCTGAATGAGATATGGTTTAACTGATGAGGCTGAAGATTCTTTATGTAATTTGCCAAGACTTTTTCTGATTTTCATTATTTTCTTTCCATAGAGGGTTTTTTGTAGTCAATCATATAAACTTCTTTTCTTTATTGCATCACATATTATCCCTAATAAATGTGACCTACCACTGTTATTATACTATTTTTCCCCTTTTAGAATATTAATTACGTGGGTACTTACAAGTATATTCTTACAATGTTGGTTCCTTAAATTTTATTTTATATAACCAAAGTATTATATATTTTGAAATAAAAAAGATAGAATAATTTATCAAGGAAATAAAAGTTAATATATTAATATGCATATAAGCTCGATGGTTGAACAATTTAAAATCTCAAAACTTGATTAGAACTCCATACTTTCATTTCCTGTAATTAAAAAACGAATCAAATGTTTAAATTCTAATATAAATTAAATTATTTTCTCAGATTGGAGTTGATCTCTTACATTTCTCATTGGTTGAAATGAATTCGATACATCTACCACCAACACTAAATTATGAAACTTTAACTTCGTTGCATTAGAAGAAATTAAATTAGTGATTAAAAAAGGTAAAAGTAGATCAAGTGCAATTGCAAAACTAATCTAATAAAAAAATTTAAGCATTTTTAAGATTACATAATCAGTTAGAGAGTTTGATATATTAGAACATGCTTTTTTTTTTCCTTTTAGAACAAACTTCTTAATCATTCCAACTTGGTTGTCTCTAGTTGTCTCAGTTTCTTACACTTAGACAAGCCGTTATAATTGTTGAACATCAAAAATATAGAAAACACCAATATGATCCAAAAATTTGGAATTCTGTTCTTCTAAAATTCAAGGATAATCATGTCCGTCTCTAGATCAGGCATCAAAAGACAAGAAAAACATCCATTAAATTGGTTTCCTTAAATTTACACACGTCATCCTCTAAAAATGCAAATAATACAAATATAACTCAAAAAAAAAATCCAGTCTTTAAGTACAACAAAACCAAGTCAATGCGAAACATTTGACAGGTTGCCTGCTTCGTGCAACATATCAGGGAAATTGTAACAAAATTGGTGTTAAATAAGGATTCATTACCTGAAAACTTTCCAGTAATTCACTATGTAACTATCTTGAGCATAACTTTGAACGTTCTTCCTAGACTCAATGGCTTGAATTGAGTGTTTCTATGCAACACTTAACTATTGGCTTGGTTGGTGCCATGTTGGAAAAGACAAGAATCCTATGTGATTTTACCTTGTTCCTTTCTCGGTACTAGTCGATAAAAGATACCGAAGTAAGTACTCGTTTGACGAAGACATATCAGCCAAATCCTTGTGTGTTCTAGTAATAGCCATCTGCAAGGATTTCAAGGCAGGAAGTAGGTTTCTAGAATTTTGTTGAATGTAGTTGCCATGGATTTTGCAAAGTTCCTGAGAAAAAAAATAGCAAGTTCAATAATTTCAACTGAACATCAAAGACTATCTCCATCTAAATTGAAATCGAAGAAACTACCTGACACCACTGAAGAACGAACTCCAAATGCGGGCAACTTTCCAGAAGTTCCGCTAATGCCTCGACTAACCTCTGCAAATATCTATGTGGGATGGATTGGATTACCTTCGCTATATCCACAAGTTTCACAGAGAAAATGCATTTCTTTATTAAATCATCTTCGTTTAATCGTAAGCTAAGAATCAACGCCCTGCTCGGTTGATCTTCATCAAGTGCAGCATTGATTGCCTGCAAAAATATTAACCAGACATAAATATAGAAAAAGGCAAATGGTTCAAGACAACAATCTCGACTTCAAAGATTAGTTAGAAGCACGCCACAAATATCATTTTCCACTTCGTTTTTCTGTATTGAGAAATAATATTTTCCATGGATGCAATAACTTATGTTGTGTATGCTCTACAATAACTATGTTCATTACCTCCGGTGTGACATCGATGTCGAGATCAGTTGGGTCAAAGATAAAAGATTCATCAATTGAATAAATAAGAACCCCCTCGGTCGTTGATACTGCAAAATTTCTACCAGTAGGTGCAATTCTCAAGCATTTTGTTCGTACAGCTGCTCGTCCACGATTGAGGACAGACCCTGGTAAATCAAGGCCTAAATTATCCCGCATTTGCCGATCAACTCCTTCTTCAACATCACTGTCATCATCATCAATCAAATCTAAGGGTCCAGCCTCTGTCATATTCTTTGAATTTAGAACATTAAGAACTCCATCTAAAGAGAGATTATGGGTTATTTGAAACCTCCGCAGCAGTACCTGAGATAAAAAAAACACAAACACTATAATATAACGTTGACACACAATACGATGCAATGAGAAAAAAATGTGAGGAAAAATAAAAATGAGAAACAAGAAAAAAATGAAGCAAAAGACTCCAGCTAAGAAGCACGGACACTTCTATACTGACGCTCTTCGGGCACGTGTCCGACACTCAAAATTCTGCGTCTCTTTTATTTATTATTATTTTTAATCTCGGACACTTCCTGGACACTTCATGGACACCCCCATTTAAGACTTATTTGTTTCAAGTTGGTGGAGACCGTTGACGGTGATATCCGCTAAAGATAGACTAAAATGAAAAAAAAAAGGAAAGAAAATAGAGTGAAGAAAAAAATGAAATAAAAACGAAAGTATTTTGAGATTGTTTAAGGTAGGCTTATAAATTTTGATTTGTGTGCTTTTTAGTATGCATATAAAGAATGATGAGATTCTTTTCTTCATTAGATTTAAATGGACTCATATAACTAACTACGTGGGTTAACTTCATATTCATCCTTATTTGAAATATTTTTCATAGTTAGTAATTTTTTTTTAATATTTTGAATTTTATCTTTTAATAGTATATCAAATAAAATCATAATAAATTACGTGTACTTGACATATCCGTGTCCTACATTTTAAAATAATGACGAGTCGTGTCTATATCTCATATTCGTGGTCCGTGTTTCTTAGGAATCCAAGAGAAGACACGTTCTTCTAAGGTCTGATACTATATAGAAAGAATATTACAAAATAATCAGAACTAACAAAAACCAATCTAAATTCTTGCAACATAAAAGTTGAATCAAGAAATTATTCCACCTGCCATATTTTCTATACAGCACAAGGTTGAGAACCCAAAACTAATCAAGTAAATTGAAAGTTTTTTTTTTTTTTTCGCAGAATCTTGCACCCAGGGCAGTTTAATTTTATATATATATATATATATACACATATATATTTATATATATATATATATGCATGTCAAGCTTAGTACACCTTGACTATTCTCATGATTCAACTGCTTGATCCTATAATATTCGATTGGCAAGGAAATTAATCCCAAAGTCGAGCTCTCTTGACAACTAGGTCAATCCATAATGTTGTGGTGTCATCATAACTACGGCAAACAACCAATTCATAAGAAAAATGTATTATTTTACTTCATAAAACTTTGAAGGTGTCCTGACAAATTCCAAGCAACCAAACAAATAGTATATGATGTTAATGGTCATCTCATTAGAGCCTTGAACTAGTTATATTATTGTAAAGCTGGAATCCAAAATCCAGTGATTTAATCTATAGAAATACATGCAGTCAGACTGTCAGAGAACACAAATAAAGAAAATAAAAAATAAAAGCATGCAAACTGACCTGATCAGCAATGTCATACATACAGAGGTATTTACTAGATCCTCCGGCTAATAAATAACTTCCATCGGCAGAATAACATAATGATGTGAAACACTTTCCTGAACTTGAAGTGGCAGCAGATCTTCTATCAGTCATTAAACGCCCTCCAGCAATGTCCCTACGTCCCTCAATTGTATACATCAATATACCATCAATTGGATCCCAAAAATGGATCTGACCATCTAATGTACTGCTGGCCAACTGCTTTCCATCTGGACGATAAACCACTGTAAGAACATCGTGCATATGATTGAACGTTTCAACAGCCCCCTTCCCTTCAAAAACATCCCACAAGCGGACAGTTTTATCCCATGAAGAGGAAGCTAAGGTTCCCTGCATTATAGTCAGACATAGTGATCAGTACAAGGAAAAATAATTAGTAATATACCAAATGTTTTAATGGTTATTAATAAAAAAGAGATGGGGAAGAAGAACGCAACCAAAGAAAATCAAGGGAGAAAAAAGTTCCGACGATTTCAAGTAAAATGTTATTTTAGAATCAGAAATTTGAACTGTAGATGGATGCGCCCATAAACTCACATTTGTAGGAGAAAACATCAATCCATGAACAGGACCTTCATGCCCACTAAGGATATCCAACAAACGACCAGTCTTCATCGACCAAACAAAAATCTACAAAGTACTCAAACTTTCAGATGGGACTTAAACATAAAGCTAGAAGGGAGTACCTGTACTTCAAAAAAGGGTACGAGGATACCTCAAATGAATCTAACGTTCCAGCACAAACAACTTCACCACTTTGATCTACTGCCAACGAAACAAATTGCCGGGAAGTAGGGGAGGTAAAAGTTCTAAAATTTCGATAGCGAACCAGATCCCATGCACGAACAGTGCCATCAAGAGATGCACTCAAAAGACTGTTCTTATTTGCCAGGAATTGGAGAGCAGTAACAGCATTTGAATGCTCAGGGAATGTATAAGTACATAAGCCCGATTGAATTGTCCACACCTACAGCAAACAAGTAACATTAGCATGTTCATCAATCAACAAGTGATTGTTAAAAAAGAGTCCCATATAGATTTGGCACCATACAGCCAAACCAATCATGGGAAAACTATAATTATATTAGGGGGACAAAAAGTCATATGTCCATAGATTGCATAACTGATAAACACAACGTATCACTTAATAATGGGTGCAAAAGATAGTTCAATTCTAATCTAATTCTAAACTTTCAGATTGCAAGATACACCATCTTTATCTGGGAATTTTGCTTTTTTCAAGGTTAATTAGGTCTTCTTCAGCGATTCAAAATCTAATTTATTTTTCCTATTCTCGGGTCCAAGAATAAACAAGAAAGCCAGAATTCTATGGTCTAATGTCGTTAAAGCTTTATTACACGAAATTTGGTGGGAAAGAAATCAAAGGATCTTTGAAGATTCTCAATTGCCTTGGAGCTTCAGATTCGATCAAGCGAAGATCAAAGCCTCATATTCGAGCTCATTGACCAAATCCTTCTGCTCATACTCGATTCAAGATATCACCATTAACTGGGAAGCCTTCTTATGACCTCTATATGTGTTAGCTTATCAATTTCTCTCATTCTATTTCAGTTTTATCCTCTGTTGCTTTTACTTTTACCTTAATCCAATAACTTTAGCCTCTTAAAAAGTTTGTTGCCTCTTCAAAAAAAAAAATACTATCTTTATCTTGGAACTTGGAAGGTTGATGAATAACCTAATTTTAGTTATTTATCATAATTGAATCCAACAATCTAGAGGAACGTAAGCTCTAAGTTCCCAGTTCATCAAACAAAATTGAATCCAACAATCTGTTGTATCCTGCTAGAAGTTTAAAAGGAAGGGTACATACTAATAATATTACGATACTAACTATTAAGTTACCTTGACTTTGTTATCATCGGCTCCAGTTGCCAATACTTGTGAATCTGGAGAGTAAGCAAGACAATTAACATCAAAATAATGTCCCTGCTGTTTATATATGTAGCTCTCTGAATTCCATTCCCACACAAGCAACTGACCAAGTTTAGCACACCCAAACGACAACCAGTTTCCATGCTGATTGAAAACAGCTGTGGTAATTTTCTCTCCTGATATTGACAACGTGTACGAGCACACAAATTCCGGCATCTGATACAGCCCAAAGGCACCATTAGAGAATCCCACAACAAGCATATCACGATACCTATGATAATCACACGCGGTCACCTTTGCCGGAGCTTGAGAAAAACTGTCCTTCCTCACTAACTCCCATTTTACTCTAAGCAAGTATCCAACTTCATCATCCACATTACCATCGCCAAAATTCTTCCTTTTGTTAACATTAACATTCCCACCACTCTCCACATTCCCTTCACTATCCCTCCTAGGAGTCCCTGGCGAAGCTGGTTCTGAATTATTCACTTCCATACCATCCGAATTAGTCTCTGTAATACCCCAACTAAAGATATAACAATCACGTGTAATCGTATAAGCCTTTACTACCTTATTAGTTTTCTTATTGGTCCCAAAAAATGAACCAACAATTGAATCTCTATGACCCAAAAACAAGTGTGGTTTGTACTTAACCCCATCTAATTTCTTCACAAAAAGCAACCTAACAGCTAAATCCTTCGAGCCCGCAAGCAAGTAATAACCATCGGGACTCCAATCCAACGACGTAACTTTATCATTACAATCAGCAAAAGTTCTTACCAATTCAAAAGGAAAGAATTCTTTCCTGAACCCTGGCGATCGCCAAATTTGAACCAGCTTCCCAATGCCAATAGCAATAAACGCACCATCGGGGCTGAACTTGACGACGGCGACGGGCTTCTTGAACGAAATCCGATGAAGCACAACTCGGCGCCGGAGATTGATGAAGAGGCAACGATTCTTCTCGTCGACGGTGAATAAGAAAACACCATCATTAGATACGGCGATTCGGCAAATATTCGACGACGACTGAACGGGAAGCGTCGCCGCTTGCGACTTGGAAAGATCGGTAACGGAGATTCGATTACCGACAGGTGAGATTAACTGTGTATTCTCTGAAATCACAATATTTCCTCCTCTGTAAGGCGTTCCTAACAGGTTTTGAAACTTGTAGTTCATCGCCGGCGACTATGATTCTGATCAACAGTGTGCGAAAATTTTGTTGTCCCTGAGAAATTTTCAGAATCGAACAGGTAGGGTTTATGCAGGGTTTAATAGTATTGGACCGAAAAAATTAAACCTAAGGCCCAACAATGGCCTCATTAAAATAATGTTTTTGTTAAAATACTATTTTGGTGTTAGATTCTCGCTTTTGTTCTATTTTAGTCCATAAATTTTTAAGATTTCAATTTTAGTTCTTGAATTCCGAGTGTTTTATTTTGGTCCCTCAACTTTTAAAAGTTTAATTTTAACCTTTAAATTTTAATAAAAATTTAAAATTGGTCTCTATAATAAATTTAAAATTAATATTAAATAAAATTAGTTCAATAATATTAATAATTTTAATATGAGTAAATAAAATAGGTGAACAAATTGCTAAAGTTTATAATAAAAAAACATGTTAGAGTTTTAAAGAAAAACTAACAAATTTTTTTTTTTAATAAAGACTAAATTTATTTATTTTATTTTATTTTTTTCTAATTTTAGTTTAGGAACTAAAATTGAACTTTTAGAAGTTGAGGATCAAAATGAAACAAATATGAAAGTCTATGGATTAAAATAAAACTTTTAAAAGTCTACGGACCAATATGGAACAAAGGTGAAAATCTATAGGCCAAAATGGTAGTTTAACCTAATGTTTTTTCTTTTTTTACTAGTGCAGTTTTAATTTTTAAAATTTTGAGATTTCTTGTATTTTTCTTTTCAGCTGGGTATAGCAGCCACCGAAAAGGTTGATGACGCAGTAATTTATTATTTTGTGTTAATTCAATTCAACACTAGTATCACATGTGCGATCTTAAAAATCAGTATTTGACTTAATATATCACACTGATATTCTTTAATCAATTTATTGAACACGAAGAGGATAAAATTAAATTTCTAATTATTTACTACCAAATACAAACTAGTTTTTTTTTTTTTTTTTTTTAAGAGTATCACCGAGTTGATGAACAAAAAACAAACAAAGCCCAAAAGTGATTTTTTTTTTTTTTTTTTTTTTTTTTTTAGAGTTAAAGTATCGTCTTAGGTTAAGAAGATACGATTTTGAAACGCAATAATCTAAAACCCTAAACTCGCCAGTTATCTAAAATATCAATTATATTAAAAAAAAAAATTTCTCTTTCTTTCTATCCCCTATTTTGTTTTGTTGACGCTTTCTACTCTTCTCTCTCATTCTCTCCATTCATTCCTACACTCGTTTCTCTTCTTCAACTTTCACCCTTTCTCATTCATCAAACCCGAAATCCTAAACTCGAAATCATAAACTCGAAACTCGAGTCTTTTCTCTTGCTCTTTCGATCATTCTGCGAAAGAACGAACAAGAAAAGAGAGTCGATTTCTTCGATCATATCCACTCCAAGATAATTCTTCTCAGTCTTTGGTGATCAACAAACATCTTCCATAAGGTTTTTTTTTTATCTTTTCTTTCCCTTTTTTTTTATAATCTTCTTTCAATTTTTTTCTTGCGTGAATTTAATCTTGAATGTGAGCGATCAATATCGTGTATCTCGTGTCGGATATACATAGATTGAATTGAGTCTGGTTTTTTTTTTTTAATTTAAGTTTAAACGTACTACTCTAACCCATAATTTTCACTACTTACATATTTTCATATTTACATCTTACCTGTGTTTTTAAAAATCAAATTGAATTTACAGGCTAAAAAAAAAAACTTATAATGCTTGTTTTTGTTTATGAAATTTGATTAGGATTCACATACTTAATTAAGAAAATATCTGATATATATTATTAGAATTTAGGTAAATACAAACTTAAATTCTAAAAACTAAAAACCAAAAATCAAATAATTATCAAACGGGAACTAAATGTTTGGATAAGATTAAAATATTCGAAGTAAATTAAAAGATTGAAATAATTCAAATCTCATACCCTATTGTTTTTTATTTTGTAAAATTATTGTTTTATTATGGTGCATCCAACACTAATTATAATTAATAGTGTGAAAAAATTTCAAATATATAAATACAGAAAATAATTGATTTTCACTTATTATCTTTTGTTCATGTGACATTAGGATTATTTCATCTCTCAGATTATAATGGATCCATTTGACGACATTCCTTCCCAGCAGGTATGAGTTCGATCCTGTTTAATTTTAGGGCAAATCATGAATCGAAAAAAAAAAATAATTAGAGTTTAGTCCTTTATAGTTAAAAAAATTTAGGCATTAGTCTTTATAGTTTTGAAAAATTTACAATTTAGTCCCAAAGGTTTGAAAAATTAGAATTTAATATCTAAAATTTGATAAAATCTAAAAAATAGTCTATGTCGTTCATAATTGTTGGTGAATAAAATATCTAGAAGTTTCTTATTTATGTATTTAATGATAAGGGTAAGATAAGTAATAGATTGGACAAAAAAATGTATCATTTATACATCAGAATTTACATTTACTTACCTATTTGCCCACGATTTACAAATAATATTAACTATTTTTTTAGGTTTGATTAAACTTTATGAACTAAATTTTATTTTTTTTAAATTATATGGACTGAATTTTATATTTCTCTGAAAATACACATGGACTAAATTCTAATTTTCTTCAAACTATAGGGACCAAATTTATAATATAATTTTAATAAATCATTCAACTTTTAGTACCAACTATTTCAATTTTTGAATAGCTAGATTTCAGTTTAGTTCATTGAAAAATTAGAATTTAGTTTTTAAAGTTTGATAAAATCTAAAAAATAATTTATATCGTTCGTAATTGTTAGTGCTAAAACAGGTAGAATTTAGTTTAATTATCTATTTAATGACGAGAGTGAATGAGATAAGTAATTGATTGGACAAAAAATGCATCATTAATTCGTGAAATTATATCTATGTACTTAATTTGCCTGCAATTTACGAATAACATGTACTATTTGTTAGATTTTGTAAACCATAAGAACTAAATTTTGTTTTTTTCATATCATAGGGATAAAATTCTATATTTCTCCAAATTAAAAAAATTAAATTTTATATTTCTCCCAAACATGAGGATTAAAGTCTAAATTTAATAAACTCTAATTTTCTTCAAAGGAACGAATTAGTGGTAGAGTTTCGAATATATATTAATAAAAAAAAAATTTAACCATTTGAATATACGATAATCAAATGATAATTTGCATAATTTATTAAATTATAAAAATAGAAAATTAGAAACCTAAATTGAGTAGGATTTGGATTAGGCTCTCTCATCATACTAATAAATAATACCGTAAGGTTAAGCCTAAATGATTCAAGTTTCAACCCTAAATTTGCTATTAAAATAGAGTTAATATTCTCTCTTGGCATTACATAAAATGTTTTTATACGAGGTTTGATTTTTATTTTAAATTATATTAATGGATTATTTTATAGTATTTTTCTATGAATATTAATTTTATTTGATTTTTGTTTCAATTGTAGGACTCAAATTCGCCTGATGAAGCTCGTAAGTTTGCTCCCCCAACAATTCCGACACAAAGGTATTAAATCTCTTCTCTATTAATCTTTTTTATTTAAATATTTTAGAATAATTGTAAATTATACATTTAATCTTTTGGATAACGTTCGAGTTTAGGTCTCGTAGATTTAAAAATCTAGATTTTAATCTCATAATTTGAAGTAATTACAATTTAGTCTCTATAGTTTGAAAAAAAATAAGATTTAGTCCATAATATTTGATAAAATCTAAAAAATAGTCTATATCATTCATAATTGCAGGAGAATAAAATAACTAGAAATTAGTTATTTATGTCTTTATTGATAAGCGTGTTAGATAAGTAATTGATTGGATAAAAAAAATATTCATACATCAAACAGTATATCTAAGTACTTAATTCGTGTAAGATTTGCAAATAATATGAAACCATTTTTTTAGGTTTTATTGGACAAAATTTTATTTTGTAAATCATAGGAATTAAATTTTATATTTTTCTAAACAATAAAAATTAAAATCTAGGTTATAAAATCATAGAAATTAAACATTAATTTTCGTTAATGACCAAATTTATAATTTGCCCAATATTTTATGTAGGGTAATTGTTTAAATTATTCTTATAATTAGGTAAAATAGAACATAGGTTTAATAACAATCATATATAATTTAGTAATAAAAAAAAATAAATTATATGATTATGGATCATTTTATTTCAGATGTTTAAATTATTGCTGAATTATAAAAATAATAATAATATTATTATATTCTAAATCCTTGCTCTTATTTTATGGCTTTCCTTCATTATTTTTCTTTGTTTTTTTTTTTTCATAAGCAACAATAAAGATGTTCAAAGTAATGATGGCAAAGGAAATACATATTTGGATGATGGTCAAATGCTAGTGGAAGAATACATGAGGGTAAGTTTTCAACATTTTATTTAACATTTTTTGTGTTTTGAATATGATTGATCTATTAATTATTATAAATTTGTTATGACTTAATTTAATTATTTCCCATTTTAGATTTTTTTTTAAATAATTGTTTTAATGTCATTTTTTATGTTCTATATATCATTTATGAATTCGCTCATATGTATTTCAACTATTCTCACATATTATATTTGTTTAACATAATAATATCATCGTCAACAATGAAATTCTTAAAAAATTATTTTTTTTGCGTACGATCAATATAAATTGAAGATTCATTAAAAAAAAAAAATAATTTGAACATATGATGATTTATCTATCAAGTATATTTTAAAAAGAGAAGCTTAATATCCTCAAGGAAAATAATTTTTATTAAATAGCGTGGATATAGATCTCAAAACTAATTAATAATTAAAGAATAGTCCATTTTTTTTTATAAATAGTAAAATATTTTATCCGTGGAATAATAGTGAAATTCTCAACTATTTCAACATTTATTGAATTTCCATGACAATTTTCCTCAAATTAATTGTAGAATATTGGAATATTCAGCAGAAAAAATCACTTTTTGATAAAGCTATAATCCACTTTTTAAATAATAAAACTGATTTTTTTTGTTCCAAAAGAGTTTTTCACCAATGTTAAATTAACTTTTATTTTCATTATTTATTATTTCAATAATTATTATTGGGGGTAATTAGTGTATTAAACCACTAAATATTTAATATTAATTAAACCAAGATCTTGACGTTTGGTTTTGCTTATTCTTATGCAGCAGAATGCTGTTGGTTACCCTATCATTCCATATTTGAACGCACAGACCAATGTAAGTGTAAATCCTATTACGGTAACGCATAATCATACTTATTAGAATTATTAATCATGTTAATATACATATTTTTGTGTTTATATATATATTAGTGTTTATTTTTTTAAATAAATAAATTGACAAATTTATTTTCTTTTTTTATATGTATTTTATAGACACAGCAGCACGTGACTCCTTTTCAAATGAATGAGATGAGCAGCATCCAGAAAAAGAGGTTTGTTTTTCTCGTTTTGGCATGCAAATTTATTAATCTTTGGTTGAATCGACATCCCTTTGCGATCACGGACGATTCAGAAATGTCACTTCTCTCTCTCTCTTTTTCTTTTTGAAAGAATACATTATAATATTAATACTCAACCAAACAACAATTACAATCCTCCTCGATCTGGGAGGCTACAAAGGGAGGAGGACCCCTCTAAAAAAAGATCTATCCTCTAACGAAGCAAATAACAAGTTCTAAACTACATCAAAATCACAAGGGTGTTTGGCCAACAGATCGGTCACCCTATTACTAGATCTATAATAGTGTGCAAAAAAAGACCTCCCCAATCTTTAAAGCAAAATGTTTAACATCAATAATATTGCTAAACTCTGAAAAATTCGAGTTGCTACGTACCCACTAAAGCCTGGACCACATCTCTCGCATCAGACTCAACTAACAGGGGAGGAACCCAGGTACGAAGATTCAAAATATTTTTCAACCTCTCTTTAATTAATAGCAACACCTTCAAGAGCTTTGACCGAGCAACACCTTATTCCAGTTTGACTCCAACATGAATCGACATCCCTTTGCAATCACGGATGATCCAACCAATTCTTCCCACACCCGATCTTAGACAAACAGAAGCATCAGAGCTGAGCTTCCTGGTTGAAATGTCACTTCTAACCCTAGATGTTTGGTATGAGTATTTGTACTGGTATTTTAATTAAATGGTTAATAATTTTCTGCGGAGAACCCGATCCCCGTGCATTTTTCACGAGTAATCCTGTTCTATTTCCCGAAACATGATTTTCAATAAATTTTACGAGAATGAAGATTAAAATGGATAGTGGAATGGAGAAGGTAAAGTACCCATTACCGTTTCCATCTAGTCTCGTAGACATCTCTAATTTTGAGATCACACTCTATTCAATCTTAACCCCTTTTTTTTTTTTTTTTTTAGATTCAGTTAATGAATTATCTTAAATGTTGGGTTTTTTTCAATATGTAGGAAGAAAGCAACGCCTGAGAGTGAAAATAAATCCAGCTCATGTTGCAACTGCAGGAATTCCATGTGCTTACAACTGTAAGTCAAACAAATGATAAAATTATTATTTATTTATTTATTTATTTATTTTAAGATTCAAATTATAAAATGATTAACACCATTTTATTTTAAAATTAAATTTACCTTTACTAGTACAAAAAAAAAAAAAAACTGGTTAATTATTTGAATGTGTTGTTGTATGCAGATATTGTGAATGCTTTTCTGCTGGAGTTTTCTGCACGGATGAATGCGGATGCATCGATTGCATGAACAGTTTTCTATATGAAGACTCAATTGATTTGGCAAGACAAAAAATTATTTCCAGAAACACTTCTGCTTTTGCTCCAAAACAAGTTAGTCAATCGTCAATTTAATATCTCGAATTCTAGATTAATTATATTATGAGAGTTATTTTGAATCATAATTTGTTTTAATTTACTTATTCGCGAACAGCTTGTACTTAATAACCCGTTTGAATGATGATTTTTGTAGAGTGATTGAAGACAATAGCTCGTTTAGATTAAGTGGTTATTTTGAGAGATTAGAAATAAGCTAAATGAATGATTATTTTTAAGTGGTTAGAGATGAATGATTAGTCCGATTAATGGTCGTATGACTTGGGTTTTGAATGTATGCTTCCCTCAAGATCTTAGACTCGAGACTTATCTATGACATTAAATTGTAGTCTTCATTTCTTTATATTTATTATTTTTAATTTTTAATTTTGGTTTATATGTAGATGGGACAGAATGGGGCATCTTCTTCGTCAAGACATGTTGGATGCAATTGCAAACAATCAATGTGTCAAAAAAACTACTGTGAATGCTTTCAGGTAATTTTCCTTCCACAATATTGCTTTTACAGAAAACTTTAAATAACCTTAAAAAAAAGAAAGAAAATTCATCTTGACATAACAATTTTATTTATATTTTTCATGTGTGTTTGAATTTTAATTTTGTATTATAAATACATACGTTAATACAAATATATTGAAAATACTCATTAATAACCATATTTGCTAACAAAATTTTGTTGAAAATAATCGAATTATTTGTGGTTATTTTTTAAATTTGATTATTTTGATAATTTCTCATAATAAAAATCAATGAATTTTGATGATGTTTTACAACCATCAATTATTATTTATTTTTAATTGTAGATATGTTAAAAGTTTTTTTTTTCTTTAGTTAAACGAGAGTTTTTGATGTCATGATAAAAATTTAATTAATATTGAGTTATTGTTTTTGTTTGCACTCGAGTAATTTTAAAATATTTACAAATTTAATAAATCTTTTTTATAAATACTAATTTTAAAATATTTTAAAAACTATCTCCAAACAATCATTACATAAATATTCAATATAAATTATCGTTCTAAATATTAATTTTAAACGCTCTTAAATAAATCCCCTAACATGTTATTAAGTTTGAAGTAAGAGTAATTTAATTAAAAGAAACAAGGAAATTAATTAATTAATTAATTCGGAAGTATAATCTAGGATTGAATCAGCTTGTTTGTGTTCTTGTAGGCCGGAGTTAGTTGTACATCAGCATGTGCCTGTGAAAGTTGTCATAATCCTCATGGTACCTGCCAAGGTTAGACTTAATATAAAAATATCCATTAAATTATATTGATTTAGTTCTTAAATGTATCGATTAAATTATTGATTTAGTTCTAAATGTGGGTTAGGGTTAATTATTTATGAAATAAACATATAATTTGATATATATAGTTAATTATTGAGCTTGCATGGTTGTAGGGTACTGCAACATAGTTCATGAAGCTCCTTACAGATCTTCATCAACATCAAACAACTTCAGTCGTGGTTCAAATTTATCAAATTATAATTTGGAAGATTCTGATTTGGATGATGAATCCAAGGCTCTTTACCAGCTTTTTTATGGCAACAACAACAACAACAACAATTCTCTCGAAATTACTCCACTTTTTCAACAATGGATGTCTGGCCGTCGACAACTTACGTCTTTTTCATCATCGAATCATGCACCGCAAGGACATGCGAGTATGCATATCTATTCAAACCAGCTGCCTCATTATACCAATTTTCTTCCCTCGCATTCATTGATGTCGTATTCACAAAACGATCGAGATCGAGTGTTAGATTATTCAGAAGGTAATCGAGCAAGATCATTTCGTAGTGAATTATAAGTTCGAGTTTTCTTTTTTTGAATTCGTGTATAGTTAAGGGAAGGGGGATTTCAAATTCATGCTCAAGAGCTCATTAGAATATATCGATGTGGTACTGCTTTTGTTGGTAATTATGAGTGCATTTAGTTTTGTGTTATTTTGACCTTTTTTTTTTTTAATTTTTATTATAACAATTGGAGTAGAGGATTCAAACCGTGACTATACAGTCCTGTGTTATTTTGATCATTTTATTGTTATCATTTGTTTGATGTTTTTTTTTCTTATTTGATCAATTTTTCGGGTTTGTTGAATCATTTACAAATTGGAACTTATTGATTTTTTATATAAAAATGTATTTTTATATCTTCCATTGTTTTTTTTTATTTGCTCTTCCTAATACATAACTTTTTCTCTTCGTTTCGAGAAAATCATTAATTGTTGAGCATTAAAATATATAATTTTCGAGTGTATATAGGATCATTAATGTACTCTAAACTTACAAATAATTCGTCCTCTAAGGAATTGCACAGTTTGTTGAAAACTTGAACTTGAAAAGTGTGCTCCCTCGAGATTCTAGGTTTAAAACATATCGGTGACAGTAGTTTTATATTTATTCTTCCATCAAAATGTGTGTGATCTAAATATTGCTGCTTATCATACGTATGTCAATTTGAATTACATTTTATTTTTTTATTTTTCAAGCGCATATATAGGCGGCCTTTTGGCGTGTTTAGAAAAAGAGGATGAGAATGATTACGAGAGAAATGAAAATGAGGGAGAGAATAAGAAAGAGAATAATTATGAAGACAATGATTGTTTTTGTTTGGGTGTAGGTAATGACTATTGAAAGAATGATTAAGTGTGTTTGAGATGATGAAAAAAGTGACGACAATAAAAAGTTGTTAGGAAAATGATAGAAAATAGTTTGGAGAAAGAATAAAAAAATGATTTTGAATGTTATCCAACGGAGTGTTGGTTTCATTGTTTAGATGTAATCGAGTCGAAGAACATGGTCACGAGTTAAATATTATTGGGTAATTACTACAACTACTACAAATTTCATAAGCATGAAAAAAAAAAAAAAAATCATTATTGGCAACAAAGAAATTGAAAAAGTGAACACTAAAAGGGGAGATTCTTTCTTTCTCTACACCAAAACCCCATTCTACCACAAAACCTACTCAAAGCAAAAGCATATAAGCTTTTGCTTTTTCTTGTTAAAAAAACTTTTATTTGTCCTCTTTCTTCTAATCAGCTACTTTCGAAAATGGAGTTGTCAAGAATGTTTCAGCGATAGCCTTCGAGCCCCAGCCTTGAGTTCAGCCAACTGCAGACTTCATTCATCTCTTTTGGGATTGTGTAATGGCCCAGCCTGCAAACAAGTAATCGACAAAAACCCTTTTCAGTTTTTTTGATTTTGATCTGTTTTGATCTTTTTTTTCTGTTGTATTTGATGAGATTGGAGTTTTACCCTTCTTGGCTTTTGAAAATTAGGGTTCTGAACCCAGCTGAGGTTAAGGACTGAGCTGATTTCTCTCCATACTTGAGAGGAACTACCTCATCAGCTGCATGTGGGGTAATAATGGTTAAGAATGATTCACTATAAACATACCAAAAAAGGGGGTAAATAATGAAGAATCTTTATTAGTTGTTTTTAGATTGTTATGAAAAAGTAGAAAGAAGTATGCTTGCTTGGATATCTCGGGCTATAAAAATTTAATTGTAAAATTGCTTGTTGTCTTCTAAGTTTGGATCTTGAGATCGACACCCCCCCCCCCCCCCCATGAGGCAAATTGAGGTTTGAGATCTCCAAATATTAGTTGATATGATTATATTTACCCCAACCTATCAATTTAAGCTTTTAGGTTGATTGGTGATTTAACATAATTCAACGTGGTATCAGAGCAGGAGGTCATGAGTTTTTGAACCTTTGTCAAGTCGTTTCCTCCCCCATTTAAAATTAATTAGGACATTTCTAAAATTTCAGCTTAAGCTTTTAGGTTGATTAGTAGTTTAACAGAATTCAACACCAAGTTATGCCCCCAAGCAAAACAAACCCCAAAAAGGAAAAATAATTTCATTATTAGTTGTTATGAAAAGAAAAAGCTTGGTATCTTTCATCTTAGGATGGACACGCTCCCTGTATATAGTGGGCAAAACTTGGATTTCGGATGTTAAAAAAAAAGTGTTAGAAATAGCCATGATATGGTTGAAAATATGAGTTTGTTTTGCTGTTGGACAATTAAAGATGCTTTGTTTTTTCCTTTTTACACATTTCAATTGGGTCTCTTTAAACTGTTGAGAATTAGATTCTTTTTAAACCATTTGTGAAAGTTCAACTCTTGAAAGAGAATGGCTTTGGATTATATTCAAGCTTTCTTACAAAATGCTGAACTATTGAAGTCATCTAGTTTTTCAGAAGAAACTGTTTTCTGATGGTGGTTGAAATATTCAACTCAAGAAAGCCAAGTGAATTATTCTTCAGGTTAGCAGAGAACTAAAACATAAACATTAGCTTTGGGTTTAGACACCTACCTGTTCCATGACATTGTAAGATCGGAATTGATGCCGCTCGCCTCGTAGCCTCGTGTGATGCTTCAAATTTGTTCTTCAAGCTTCTATATGACATATTCAACATATTGTTTATTTATATATGAACAGTTATCAATCAATGGAGATTTCGTCCCTAGAAAACAAACCTTGACCCAGGAAGCCAGCCACTAAGTCCAACAATTGCCCTTAGGTAGATGGGGTATGGAACTCCATTTCCAAATTTTCCAAGAGCACAACAAGTTGCAGAGTAAAGTGCCATTGCAGCTCCCATACTGAAGCCTCCAATCCCAACTTTTACTGTCACAAATAATTGAAGTTAAGGAAATTTATTCTCCATCAAGTTGGGAAATAAATATTTTGATATATGTAGACACATACATTTAAATATAAAACTTCTCATATTGTTAAAAGTCTTGGTTGTCCTCTGCCAAAAAGTTTTTTTTTTTTTTTTTGGGTTGTGTTGAATTTTCTGTTATATTTGACCATCATGAATTTGCGCAGTGGTCCAGAGAGTCTTGGGAATTAAAAAGTTAAGAGTTCAAACTATGCTCATCACCTGAAATAATATCCCAGTATCCTACTGAGGTGTTTGTTTGCAAATTTGTGGAGTGATTATTTTGAGTGATTAGAAACGATGAGTTATTTTGAGTGGTTATAAAGAAGAAGTTATAGTACTAACTCGTTCGGAAGAGGTTTTTATAGCGTGATTATGAAAGCTTATTTTTAATAACTCCGTAAAACTCTGAAACAAGCACCTTCTATGGATTCGTTGACAACTATATATTGTAGAGTTACGATTTTCTCATGAAAATAATCAAGGTACATGTAAACTGGTCTGCACATTCACGGATATAAAAAAAGTTAATGTTATTTTGGCTTATTCATGCACTTGAGATATTTGGAAGCATAAGGTGCAAATAACTCTCAGCATTACCATCAGGTGGCTCTGCAGACAGCAAGTTTGCAATATGGGCGGCTGAGGCATCAAGGCCTTCCCAATCATCAGGACCTTCTTCTGAAAACTCTCCCACATCAAACCCTGATAAGAATCACACACAAGTTTAGATAATATTTAGGGTAAATTATAAATTTTGTCACTATGGTTTGAAGAAAGTTAGACTTTAGTCCCTATGGTTTGGAGAAATATAAAATTTAGTCTTTATAGTTAGGAGAAATATAAAATTTACTTCTTATGGTTTCGAAAAATAGAATTTAGTCCATATGGTTTGATAAAACCTAAAAAATAATTCATGTTATTCGTATATCGTAGACGAATTAAGTACGTAGATGTAATTTTTGATTTAAAAAATGATGTATTTTTTTGTTCAATCAATTACTCACTCACACTCTTATCACTAAACACATAAATAACTAACTTCTATGCATTGTATTCACCAAAAATTCCGAACAACATAGATTATTTTTTAGATTTTATCAAATCTTACTGACTAAATTCTAATTTTTAAACCATAGGATTAAAGCATAGATTTTTAAATCATAGGGACTAAATGCTAACTTTCTTCAAACCATAGGAACTAAATTTATAATTTATAGAAACTAATCATTGAAGTGAATATGAGCTTAGAAGTGAAAAATGAAATATAAGTAAAGTAGAAGGGTGTTGATCTAACATGCAGTGCAAGGAAAGCCTCCCACTAGAGATACCGGCCGAGTTGGAGCAGTTGGACAAATCCATTTGATCTGTGTTTTTGAAAGAATAAGAAGAACAGTGTCAGACAAGTTTAACATGAAGGCTCAGCCATTTGATAATATGAAATCATATTTCTTACATTTGGAAGTGGAAGGGTTTCTAGGAGCTGAGAAGAGCTGCAGTTAAACAGAGAACAAAAGCAAGAATGGTGGTTAAAGATCATCAAATCAGAATGTGATGTATGATTTGATCATATTTCTTTTGTCTTTTTAGTTTTACAAGGTTTAGCAAGTGAACTTGTTGAATTATGTAAACGATCAATCAACCTAAAAGTTTAAGCTGATAGATTGGGGTAAAAAGTTTAGGCTGATAGGTTGAGGTAAATTTAATTATATCAACTAACAGTCCCTCTCACTTGTGGGCTTAGAAATTTGATAAATGCCCTACAAGTGGAATTCAATTTTAAATGGAGAGGAAACGACTTGGTAAGGATTCGAACTCAAACCCTCCTGCTTTGTTATTATGTTGAATTATGTGATCACTAATCAATCTAAAAGCTTAAGCTGATAGATTGAAGTAAATTTGATTTACTCAACTAACTGTACTTCTGGTACTTAAAAGATGATATTGGTTGGAAAAGGGAAAAGAAAATGCCTAATGGAATATTTAGGGAAAAAAAGAAAGAAAGTACTATAGCAAACCATGGTTGCCAAATGAAATTCAGCATAAGATCACCACAAGTTGAAAGGGAAAGTTCAACATACTTGTACAATTTATATTGGTTTTGATTCAAGTGAGAAACTGAAGGAAAGAATATGAAGATGTTGACATTTTGAAGCCACCTTTTCTCCTTTTCGTTTGGCTTAGGACACAAAGGTCGGCAAGAAGGTAAAAAGTACTTTATGCAAGAGGCAAAGGAATATAACTGTACATTGTTGATGCCAAACCATGAACATAAACATCCAACGTAGACGGTAGAAAAAATGAAAGCCAGCAACTCTACCAACCGAGACTACCCAAACCAAACCGTAAGAGTTGGAATATGATGTTTTTTTTTGGGTTGAGTTATAATTTTAGTTTTCTTTGAGTTGGATGGTTTTGAGATGACTAATTTTTTGACTTGGTACAACCCAACTCGAATTAAGAATAATATTATATATGTGTGTAAGTTTAATCAACGAGATAGGATTTTAGCATCTTAGTGTAGGGAGCATGCATTAGGCAGTCTGAGTTTGAATCTCACATTATATATTCTTTATTTTTTTTACAAATTTATGAGTTATGGGCTAAGCTTATAGAGGAAAAAGGAGATAAACTCAACTCGATAACCCAACTCGAAAATATATAGGTTGAGTTGGGTTGCTCTAATACATTGAATGGTTGGCAAATGGACCAACCAAAAAATTTGAGTCGGTCCAAAACATTTCTTTAACCCAACTTAATCCAGATCATGTACACCCCTAATGCTCGCTTGATTGAACCTCAAATGAAACAATTCTTGAGTATGTACTGTAAAGTCTTAGATAATGTATAGAGAAACTTGAATGGCTTTAAGCACACTATCAGAAATGATTTAATCAACAAAAAGAGGCATTACCTAGAGCCATTATCACCAAGGCCATGCAGCCAAACAATAGTAGCCTGGTGTTTTCCTTTGGGTCTCACTACATATGTCCTTCCAAACTCTAATGGCATCCTTGCTGATGATCTACTGCCTGCAGTTTGGCGACAAGAAATGTGTACTTTCTCTTAATCACGAACAGTTAGACAGAACGAAAATGACTGATCCATTCATCAAATGGTCATGATGGATGGAAAAAGAAATGAGAAAAAATGTGAAAACTACACTAACCAGAGCTGATATTAGAATGTGAGTAGCTCATGTTGAATGAAAGTTGTAAGAACTTGACTTGTGAGTATATGCAATGACCCAGAAGTGTAATATGCTGTGATGTAGAAAAACAACAATGGAAAATGGCTATTTATAGCCAAATTTGGTGATGTGAAAGTGGAATAAAATGTGGGAGAATATGTATATCACTATACACATTGCAACAAATGGCCAATGGCCAAGAAACTCAGAAAGAGAGAGGCATCTATGAAAAGGAGAAGTAAAGACAAGGAGGAAAAGCAGGAAATCTTTTTATGAACACAAAGAATCCCAGCAGGCAGAGCACATTGATCCATCCACAAGCCTCCCAGCTAGGAGAGAGAGCTCTGGATATGCAAAATAGAGAGAATCTATGCTTGTGGGCACTCAGAAAATTAAAGCAAATCCAATAAAAAAAACTTCAAGAATATTACTAGAAATAACAAAGAATAACCCATCAGTTTGTCCAAGGAAATATCTATTATCAATCATTTTTAATGAATTTCTGATTGATACCATTAACCAGAAAGTGAGTTTGGTTCTTTCTAGTGTCCAATCTATCTAGTATATCTAATTTTAAGCTGAACTTGTAGTGCTAAGTAGTTTTATGGGTAAATTATAAATTTAGTCCCTAGTGTGATGAAAGTTAGAGTTTAGTCCTTATGATTTAAAAGTCTAGACTTTAGTCTCTATGGTTTGGAGAAATATAGAATTTTGGCCATATGGTTTGAAGAAATAGAATTTAGATCCTATGGTTTGATAAAACCTAGAAAGTAGTTCATGTTATTCGTAAATCGTAGGCGAATTAAGTATGTAGATCGTGATGTATAAATTATGTGTTTTTGTCCAATCAAATACTTATCTCACACTCTCATCATTAAACACAAAAATAATTAACTTCTACATGTTTTATTCACCAACAATTACGAACGAAAGACTATTTTGTAAATTTTATCAAACCTCATAGACTAAATTCTAATTTTTCAAACCATAGGGACTAAATTGTAGATTTCTTCAAATCATAGGTCAAAAGTCTAAGTTTTTAGACCATAGAGACTAAACTCTAACTTTCTTCAAACTATAGAGACTAAATTTATAATTTACCCTAGTTTTATCTTATATTCTGCATTTATATTTTTATACTATAATTGTCCATATATGGTTACCAACCTGGATTTCTTAAGTGGAATCATACTCAATAAAAAAGCATTTCAACTTTTTTCTCTGCTGTTTCTTCTCTTCTGCTTGCCAGTTCATTATATTTTGATTGATCTGAGACCCACTACAAAGACTACTTTTGTTTGTATCTGCTCACGGCTACCATATTGACAACAATTTTAGAAGAATCAAATCATTATTTCATCTTTCAGGAGATTAGAATTGTTGTTTTTATTGATTTTGATATGATTATGTAGCTGAAAAACAGAATGTTAAATGTTTCTATTAAAATCTAAGGCTCATGGAGGGAGACAAAAGTATTTGTTCTACAACTTGTAGATTTGCTAAATCTTTGACAAAACTTGACAAAGATGCAAAGCTCTTCAACAACATAACACGTTTTCCCTTCAATTTAGGTAACAAAATCAAAGCTTTTCACTGATCTTTCATAACAAAAGATACGATTAGAAATATTATGGATTTCAATCTTTATATTTGATTAGTCTCTTTCAAGATTATCTAATTTTTCTTATCACTCATCATATATTTACTTTTACTAGAATCTCTTTTACTTGGAAAATCTTCACACAGAACCCCACTTCCTGATATTGTCCTCTTGAGCTCATTTTCATTGAAAAATATGGGGTTGTTCAAATAAGTATCGCCGCCAATATACTACTTTGCAGGAGTGAAAATGAATATAAGCAAATTTCTCTAGTGAAGAAGCTAAACTAGAATGTAGCTAAGTTGGTACCTATCTTTGAAGTCTTGTGAGAACAACCTTAATCTTTTTCTGGTTGAGTATAGGAAACAATGAAAGATGAAATTTTGTTTAATTCCCCTAGAAATGGCGTTGTTACTGATGAAATGCCTTGAACCAACTATGTTGTACGAGGTCGTGGTGCTTGTTGTATACGATTTTGTTATATATGTCTTGAACTTTAATGGTCCACAATTACTTAGTCGTTGACTCGGTCAGTGAGTCGAGGTCTCCTAAAACTTAGATGAAATAATAATTGTGTTTTTGTTTTTCATATTTTAGCTTTTATGTAATTGAGCTATTTGTTATAATAGAGTTTTATCAGAATGCACTCTATAAACTCTCTTAAAACTCTAACTCCTCTTTGATGGACATTCTTGTTTTTTGTCTCCTTACTAAAATTGTTTTTTCCTTTGTCCGTGGACGTAACTAACACACTGTTGGTACTACGTAAATCTTTGTATGTTTGTCTTTTTTGCTTTTTCTCTATTTTATCTTGATTGCTGTTTCGATTTCATAACAGATAATGCATATTAACCGTCTAATTTCCACACTTCTATGGCCATTACATTTGCAATGTTCACACTGGTTTTGAAAATTTTCAGGATGAGCTTCTTTACGGAGGAGGTTCTGATAGCAACAATAAAAATTAAAAATATCTGGGTGTGAGGAATAAGATTCTGCAGCTGAACAAGATCAGATAGACAACACGCTCATGACTAAGTGGCAACACAGAGGTTAGGTAAAAGGTCACAGTCAATTTTACAGCACTAACTTTTAGTCTGACCCAATATGATTCTGCAACTTCAACTCAACAGTGTAGCCATTTTGGAATGAGATATCTGACTCTCTTAATATTATCTTTATTCTATCACCTCCTCCTCTAGGGCAATGTTTGTTTTCGATAGAAGAGGAGTGGTTAATCATTACTTCTCAAAAATCACTCGTTTGTATCGGTAGTAAACAATCACTCTTAATTACTCATCAAACCCTCTACGGAACCAATTTATCAAATTTCACATCAAATATATCACTCAACCACTTCTAAGATCAATCTCCAAATAAGTATATAACTACCATTAATCACTTCACTTCTCTCTTCTCCTCTCCGCTCCTCTCTTTTCTACATAAAACAAACACATCATTATGGTTTTTCTGATTAAAGAATAGTGGTAGGGTTGGAGCCTTGATTGCAGTTGAACTACACACATTTTATTTTCTTTCTTCTGGAGATTTTTTTTCTTGTGTTTTATCTTTCACAAATTATGTAAGGATAAAATTTCTTGCAGAATAGTTCATACATCTCATGAATGATATGAAGTCTCTGCTTTTCGGCGTGAGATTCTCAATGTGTAAAACTGGTGTAGAGGAGCCCTACAATTTTTTTTTTTTTTTTTTTTTTTTTTTTTTTTGTAGCACCATTACAAGCCATAAAAAATTATATATTTTTCAATAATTTTATTTATAACCAAAAATTTGTAGCTTATTTTGAAGCCACAAAAGAACAATGCAGAGCTCCTCTTATGCATGAATTGTGCAGAAGAGTGTTTTTCATTCTCATTATGTTCCTCAAGAAGAGATTCTTGAATCGAATCCTAATTTCTTGTTGTTAGACAGAATATTCATTCGGGTTTAGTTGATTGTGATACCATCTAAAGACAATATAGTGCGTCCATTTTAAAATCAATGGCAACAAGTAAAATAGTTTGTATATCTTATAAAAATCGGAGGTCTTCCCTTCCGATTTTTTTTAGTATATGAATCTATGATAGTAGGGAAAACTTTCTAAAAAACTTCTGACATTTGGCAATAAAAATGCTCTGGTTTTGAAAGCTCTAGGGCATGTTTGGAGGGGTGAAAATGAAAGAGAAGGGAAGAAATGTCTTTTCACCGATTTTTTCCGCAGAGATTATTTCATCAATCACTAGTTTACTCTCATTTTCATTCTTTTAACTCTTTTCTTTCTTGACATTTCTTTCCTATCGTAGTCAAACATGTGCTAATGTCAACTACCTCTTACCAAAAAAAAAGGGCCAACTTATGAGTGCTTGGTAACAAAGATAAACTATTTTCTGGTTGACCAAACAAAAAAAATAGAGAAGAGAAAATGAACAACACTGTGAGTGGTTTGTTTATACAATTGAAAGCATCTACTTTTCTCTCATAGTCAATGTTTGGGTACTTTTCCTTCCTTTATGGAAAGGGCAACTTTTGTGTTTGTCAACTCCTCTTTCTCCACCCCAGCCTTTAAAATTTAGAGATAATCCAACTTGATTATATAAATGGTTTGTGCTTAATTGTGGCCTTATTTATTTAACATCAGACAACATATGCTGTTGGCACTATTGTTTGTTGGACAATAAAATTCTTTGTTTTACTTCCTTCTTTTTCTTATTATTTTCTTTTTTCTGTCTTGTTCTTGTTCTCTCTTACCTCATTGGGTATGAGAATTGAGCTTAATAAGAAGATTTCTATGCATTTAGAACCAAAATGACTTCTCGGTTGCTGTCCCCTTCACCAAAATTAATTCTCGTCTTTTACTGAATTTCACTACTGATTTGTCAAGATTGATCGTTTGCCCGATTCCTAGTCATATGTCTTCAGCACATTCATGATGACCCTGCAATCTTCAGCTTTAGCCCTAAAAACTAACAAACAATCATTAGCAAAAAACAATCAACTACGGAGGGGAAGTGTTGGAAGTCTAATCGAAAACCTATGAGATTCGAGAATGGTTGGACTAATTTTGAGAAGTGCAGAAAAATTATTGAGGATAGTTAGAAGGATGCTTGTGGGGATATTAGGGATCCAACAAGCTTAGCAAATAATATTGGTTTTTGTCTGAAAAAGCTGGTTTATTGGAACAAAAGTGTTTAAAAGGGTCTTTAAAGAAAACTATTGAGGATAAAGAAAGAGAGCTTAAGGCTCTTTCTATGGAGCTGGGTAATGCAGAGAAATTCCCAGGTGATCAGTTGGAAAATTAGATTGAAAAATTACTGGAGGGAGAGAAAATTTATTGGAAGCAAAGATCCAGGGAAGATTTGCTGCAGTAGGGGATAAAAATACGAAGTGGTTCCATTCTAAAGCCTCGCATCGAAAAAAATAAATCAAAACAATTCATGGTCTGTTCAATAATAAGATCATCTACAAGGAAAGTGTTCTAATTGGAATGGGCTGTTTATCTATAATCCAAAAAAAAAAAAAAAAAAAATCATCACCTCAGACTTGAATCAATATAAATAAATAAATATCACAAATTTATGACTAGATGTAAGTGTTCTAATTCTTCTTAATGTGGCGTCGAAGATGAAATTAATTTAACTTAGTTTTGAGGTTGATAATTTAATATTCGATGAACAGTAAGTACCAACTTATTTTCTTTTTCTATCTAAAAACTTAAACCAGAACGCGTTAGTTTTTTTCTTAATTTAAATAAAGTAAAAACTAGCAATGAACCATTGTTTAATAAACTAATATTAAACTTAAGTAAATGAGAAGTTAATCAAGAAATGGGCTAATAATAAAATATTGTTAAGAGAAAAAGATTGAGCATAATACAAAGAAGTACTTTTAGTCTTATCAATGAACTAAACTAATTATTAATTCTTTCTAATGGTGTTCTTATAATTAATTAATCAAATGAATAAGGCACATTCCAAAGAGCAATAGATATATTAAGAAATAGATTAGCAATAATTAACTTCTTTTTGTCTTGTCAGATTGATATGGGTTGCTTTTTGTCCTTTAAATTAATAAACTAACCTAATTGCTTCAAGGATAAATTTATTAATATAATGTGCTAATTGAACAAAATTAATTAAAAGCCTCTAAAAAAAGTTTTATATTCTATTTCAAGATAGTTATTCACTTATTTTCTTAATATTTAGTGCTTGGATGTTGTTCCAAATATTAAATATTTGGAGGAATAAAAAATTCCCACTTAAAAATTAAAAAAAAAAAGAGTTAGAACACTTTAGTATAATTTTATTATTATTATTTTTTAAATGTGAGTTGCCTTTTGTTTTTAATATTTTGATGGGAAAATGATACTTATGGAATTTCCAATTTTCTTTAGAAGTTTTTTTTTTTTTTTTTTTTTTTTCTCTCTAAAGTTTCCATTTTAGTTTCTAGGAGTTACTTTGTTAGGTATCTCGAGGTGCGTTCATTTTTAATAGAAAAGAATGGCTTATTTGAAAATTGGCGTTAGTAGTTGTTGACTTTGAAATTTCGGTCAATCATAAATTGTCACATCATCATCTCAAATTTAATGACAAATTAAATTAACTTTTGAGACAATATTTTTTAAAATTAAATTGGATTAAAAGTTTGTTTTATTTTGAAATTGGGTCAAAATTAAATATGACCCAAGTTTAAATGGTGGCCCAAGTTCATATGAAGACCTATGTCCATGTAAACAAGTCCCAAAAATTGATTGAAGTCGATTAGTCAAGTGATTAAAGTCGATCTGTCTAGTGATTGCGGCTGATTGAAGTCGATCAGTCCACTGATGGAAGTCGAACCGAATGAAGTCGATCAATGCTAGTGATTGAAGTCTATCAATACTTTAAATCATTCTCTCAATCGATTCTTTTATCGATTTCATTTCTCTAAATCGATTCCATAAGACTCTCAGATGTCTCAATAGCCATCTCTGTGTTATTTCAAACGCTTAATCGGTACGTATTTTGAAATCCTAATCGGTATGATGCATGTGTTAAGTGATTGAATTTGATCAGTTAAGTAATTGAACTGGTTGAAATCGATTAGTTAAGTGATTTAAGTTTATTAATAATTTGATTGAAGTCTATCAATTAAGTGATTGAAGTCGATAAGTCAGATTGAAGTCTATCAATACAATAATTGAAGTCAATACACTGATTGAAGTCTACCGGGGATAAAATCAGAATTTCAGGAAAAATAAAAAACTGCTATAAATAAATGTTTCATAAATTTATGCTATAATTACAATGTTCTTTATCAAATGTGCTACCCACGTCAAATTTTCAAAAAAAAATTATTATCTTCAAATATCAAAAGTTTGACTTCTTATCACTAAATTAGTAGATTTGGAGAAAACAAATATAGAAGTTATATGTCAACATCTTGCCTCGAACTAAGCTTGCTTTAGAATTATGCACAAGTATTAAAAAATATAATATATATGTATATTTTAAAAAGATCCAAGAAATTAAATTGAAAACTTTTAGAGGGCGATGATCCTCCTAGTCCCTTCATAGATCTTTCCCTGATTTCAACAATACTAAGAAAAAAATTATGACATCAAATAATAATACTACCTATGCTTTAAGGAGGGCTTTTCTCCTTATTCATCAGAAGGCAAGTTGTCCTAAAAAGAAAATAATAACTATATGAAAAGGTAGCTTCTATATATAATCTGTCATTAAGTCCTATATTTACCATTATTTTCCAAGGCCCACTTAACTTTTTTTCACTTCAGTCCATTCCAACTTTTAGTATTTTCCACTGCCAATTCTTTGGTCAGGATAGACCTGCAAAAACAAAACATACACCATTGTAAAGTATCATATAATTTCATGGCTTTGTCAATTCTTGGTTGTTTATATAACATGTTTATAATAACCGTTATAAATGAGTTTGTATAGTCACTCTACAAACAACCACATCCAAACAAGGTATTGTTTGTCACCTCTCTTTCCAAACTAATAAAAATAATCGTAATGCAACTACACATCTAAACATCTTTTGAAAATACTTTTAGATAGATGACTATAAATGAAAAACATAAACCCTATTGGTTACTAGCCGAACTCATGATAGTTTGGGGCTATTTTTCATCAACTACTAACAATTTTTTGGAGGGAGATTATTTGGAGTATTTTCAAAGCGCAAGGCGCAGTGCAGGGCGATACTCTCCTTGATCGCCTCAAAGCGAGAGGCGATAAAAGGGTGAGGCCTGAGTGAACAGAGGCACAACAAACAAATGCATAACTAAACAATATATTTAGCATAAATAGATTTATATATCATATTTTTGTTCCCATGAAATTTCAAATTTATACAAAATAATACTAAAAAGCAAAAAGAAGTAGAATAGTATACCACACAAATTATGTGATTATAAGATGTAATATACATATAAATTATTATTTATATAAAAAACGTAAGTTAACCGAAAGTATAAAAAAATCGAGATTATACGTCAAATAACTCTAAATACAAATTAAACACACACCATATATATATATTCAAAATAACAAAATCAAACAAATTCAGTAATTTTAAGAATGACTTTGCATGGTTGTTAGACGCGCCTTGACATGAGGCGAAGACGATGCAGGACGCAAAATGGCGAAGAAAGGCGAGGGCCTAACTGAAAGCACTCGCCTTGAATTTTTTTAGAGGCGCAATACTTGCCTATGTGCAAGGACGATTGCCATAGACGACGAAAGGCGATAGCCTTGAAAACACTGATTTGAAGTAACTTCAAAAATACATTAAACATGCACCTAATAATTATTTGATAATTTGAAGAATTTTGCATCCGTTCACATTGCCCCATTTTTTTTTTTCCAATTTATAGAGGAAGGTATTGTAATTTATACCTGGCAGTGTTTCTCATCACTGAAGCTTCTAGTTCTAACCTTCAACTCCCCTCTATAAGTGGTCAACTGATCTAGTATTTCAGCATCACAGATTTCAACTTCATCTTCACTATTAACTATTTGAATGGTATCCTTTTCCTATAAAAGAAATGGTCAGCATTTGATTAGGTAGGAAGGAAAGTTAATTAAAGAAACTATCATGTAGATATGATGGATCTTAATGTTAAAATTGTTTAACCGAATAGAGCAGCATCACAACTAATAGACTGAGAACAAAAAAGACCCTACTTGACCACTAGGCCACTCCATGATGACTTTCTTGAATATATATGGATGATCTAGAATCTTTCTTGAGCATCTAGGATAAAAGTGAATAATCTAGAATTCTCTAATATTATTTAACACTTAAAGTACCTTGATAGAAAGGCTAAGCGAGAGAACCGGGGTACCGGTTATTTCTTCGTACTCAGCTGCATCGAGCTCCTGCAAATAACGAGGTTGGAGTAGCTTGGGAAGGATGTGATGTCTTATGCCCACCAGAAGGAAGAAAGGCAAAGGGAACAAGACTCCAGCTATGGGGATCCATGTCACTCCAAAACAAATGAGGAAATACACGAATTGAAATAGAGTAAATGCGGCTATGTATTTGAATGGCACAGACTCCACAAAAGATGCATGTAAGCCTTCTAGGACCCTGCAAAAGAAAAAAAAAGAGAGAAGAAAAATAGACAACATAACATTAATTAGCTGTTGAATAAATTAAAATTTATGAGTACAAAACAAATCAAATACAAACAACACACGAAAGATCAAAACTAGAAAACTACAAGTGAATCAACTTAGGAAAGTAAATAGAAATAGTTGGCGATGAGAGTAGAGCCACCTTTCTAAAGAACCTCCTCACTTTTTCAATGTGAGATTGTCAACATGTCCTCTTAAGATGGCGTCTCTTTGAATTCTTCAATCTTTGATCAGATTTCAAAGTTCAATTTTTGACTAAATATCCATTCAAATATCCGTTTGAGCTTAATGAGTTTTGACATCATAAGGTGGAATCACATGTTATCTATTACAGTACTTATTAGAAACTGTGGACGTTCATCTCAAAACTAATTGATAATGAGAGAAGTAGTCCACCTTATCTTATAAATGCTTGGATGACTCTCCACTTTTTTAACGCGGGATAATGAGATCCTCAACAGTACCAAAACTCATTAAACTCAAGCAATATTCAGTCAAAGAAATCGAATCCAACGTAAGAATGGTAAATTTAAAAAGACACCATTCTGAAGGTACATATTAAAGATCTCACATTAGAAATGTGAGAAAGTTTCACAACTTTTATAAGATGACTATTCTTCTTATTGTCAATTCGTTCCAAAACTATATGCATAAATTGTCTCTCTCATCAATTCTTAAGTGGGTGTCAAAAGGCTTACTTGTAGCGTCGATTAGGCATTACGAAGAGAAGTAGAATTCTTTCCCAGAATTGATTTCCAGGTAGACTGTCAATAGCCATGTATGCAAAGTATCCCCAAAGAACTGATGTTGGTATCTTCTTTACTACTGGTAAAGCAAATACTGATGCTGCCACCAGAAGCGATTGCAACAGATTGCTCAATCTTTGCTCGTTTACTCGAACAGGAAGATGAGAATCGATATGCTTCTCTGGATCAAATCTATCATTTTCAAGTTCATCCCTATTTTCACCTTTCATGACTGCCTCCTTCAAATCTTCCAGCTCTTTGACTACTGATGTTGTCTGCAACAAACATGTACTATCAGCATTCACTCTAACTTTCGTTTTTATTCCATTTTGGATCCTGAACTTTCAAAAGTTCAATTTTAGTCGCTGAACTTTGAGTTTTGTTCCATTTCGGTTCCTGAACTTTCAAAAGTCCAATTTAGTCCCTAAACTTTAAGATTTGTACTTGATCCCTAAACTAAAAAAAAAAAAAAAGGCTTAAAATTGGTCTTTATAAATGTTTTTTCTTTTATGAAAATTATAATTTTCCTCTAAAAATTTTAAAATTATTTTCACATTTTATCCTTGATTTATTCAAATTATTAACATTATTGAACCAATTTCGATTATTATTGACTTCAAATTTGCTATAGGGACTAATTTTAAGTTTTTTTCAAATTTTAGAGACTAAATTTGGACTTTTGAAAGTTTAGGGACCAAAATAATATTTTCCCGTATTATTTGTTAGCTCATATTTTTCCAGCAACTAAAGTTCAGATATGAGATGTAATAAAAGATCAATACGTTAAAAGAGCAATTTCAAATTTGACAACCAGTGGACATACAATTGGGCTGCTGTCCATTTCTAAGAACACGGCTTGCATTTGGCCATAGATTTCGGAATCACTAGCTTTTCTTTTTATGCTTTCTTTTGCACTTTCTACCATCTTTCTCCGCATCAACTGCAAACCATATAAATTTACTAAGCATCTGATATGGCAAAACATAAAATACAGTACTTCATACATTTCATATGGCAAAACATAAAATACAGTACTTCATACATTTCATTTCTTGGTACTTCAAAACCAGTGTTTTAAAAAGTACAAAGCGCACAAAGGCGCAATGACACTGTAGAGCGTGAGGTACAAGGCACACAGAGGTGTAGGCTATATTTTCAAGGCACGCCATCGATAGATAAAACAAAAAATATAAATACATGTCCATATATACACAAAACATATGTATAATTTATTTTTATTTTTTTAATGTAATCACCCCGTAAAAACATAAAATTTTAAAATGTTAATCTCATATAAAAACTTAAAGTCCTAAGATCAAACTTATGATCACTAAATACATATTCATCACTATTAACTTTTTCATTGACAATAAAACTTAGAGAGAATAGATAAGTGAATTGACGATTAGGTTTTAATTTATTTTTTTTTAAATAAAACTCAAAAGTAAATGTTGATTGAATTTGAAATGCAAAAAACAAATAGAGAAAAACAAATAAAGCATTACAGATTTGCTTAGATTTTAGACAAATAAAAAAAATCCCACAAGACACACGACTTGCGCGCCGGAGGGCTTCATGAAAGGCGCGCGGGACTTTTTAAAACACTACTTAAGACTTACACGTCTCCTGAGAGTTGCAAGGCACTTAGTGTGCATGGGGGACTGAGGCAAAACCCCGTTCGAAGGAGGAAGCCCGATTAATCCACAAAGCAGTGTCTGAAATTAATTTTCCATCACATGAAGTTAGTGTTTTTTTTGTAACTGGATGAATGACTTACTAGCAGCATCAAGTAAACGTTACCATAAATCCCAACAACAAGATGTCATAGTGGTAAGCAGAGGGGTTCTTGAGATTAAACTCCTTTTGTTGTGCCATCTGAGAAGCAACGCTATGATCAAAAAAATAAAGCCCTGCAATCATCACAGCAGGAACAATGGCTGCAAAGATGTATGCAGGAGGTATCTTCCCCATGTCCTGCAACAAACTTGTACTATCAGCATTCACTAAGAAATAAAAGTGAGTCCAGATAAAAATACATTTTACAACTTACTTCGAAGAGAAACCGTACTACATGACTACAGATTTTGTTGAGATATGTCTTTGTCAGTTGATATAATTAAATTTACTCCAAGCTACTAGCTTAAGCTTTTAGATTGATTGGTGGTTTAACATAATTCAACAGTCTTGAACTGTTTGATGCCCTATGATTAGTTAGTTGGGGGACTTGTTGCATGATCAGCGAGTCGTGGTCCATGGGCGAGGCCACAGGAGGTGGGGGCACAGAGACAACGTCCCAAAACCTAGACGAAATATGTAATTAGGTTTATGTTAATGCACATGGGCATTTATGTAATTTCATGATAGAGCCAAATCCCTGTTAAAGGTCCATCACTCAATTATGAGTCAATATCAAAATAATTGTTTATTGACTAGGATGAAAAGTACATTATATAGGTCATGGAAGACTAACAAACTGACCACCCCCACTTGTAACCACCTAATTAAGTAACCAACTTTGTACTAAGTAACAAAGGATCCTATCATTTCGCCTTATATGTATTTGAGTTTTTAAGAGAGTGCCTATATAAACTTTCTTAAAATTCTAGCCCCAGTTGATCGATATTTTGTATTCTTTATCTCCTAAATAAAATTGTTTCTCTCCTCAGACCGTGGACGTAGCTAGCACATCATTAGTGAACCACGTAAATCTGTGTATTTTTCTTTTGCGTTATTTACAGTTTCTCTTCGATTATATTTATTTCATAACAGATTTTAAGGTTGAGGGACAGAGGGGTTTACCTGTACAACAGTCCAATGGTGCAGAGAAGTAGATTGCCATGCGAGAGGACTTTGAAGCCTTCTAGGAACTCCATTGGGGACTTTGTTTGGTACACTAAATGATAGTGCAGTCCATACTAGAACCATGAGAGGAACTCCATAATCTGCTATGAAACTCCTTAGCCAGCCTACGAGACATAATGAGAAGATTTTCAAAACAATGGTTTGGCCAATTTTCGCGAGTGATTGCATAAAATAGTCTCCAAGGGGTGGCACGGTGGTTGAAGGCTTGAGTTTTGAAGGTGTGCTTCCTCAAGGTCCTAGGTTTGAGACTCATTGATTTGTAGACACCTTTCGTGTCTATACTCCTTTGATGTCTCTCGGTGTTTAGCCTAGGGACGGCAAGGTTACCCCGAGTATAGTGAAACAAACGTCGATTTCCGGTTTCAAAAAAAAATTGCACTAAAGAATAAATCTCTGAGTCATTGACAAACCTGTGCCATACAACCATGATCTTGCCTTTCTGCTCTTTAAAGCAGTATAGAGAAGGCCAAAAGTAAAAATAGTTCCAAGTAATCCATTGGTGTAGAGCCAATGAAATTGAAACTTCTCTAAACTGGGATCCTCAGTCTTCGGAACTTCAAATTCGCTCACCACTCCCTGAACAAAACCAACTTCATTCATTCAAATTTCAACTCAACTGTAGAATATTATAACTATATAAGACCTAAGAATATGAAATTTATACCAACAAAAAAAGATTGACAATTAACCAAGATTTTTTTTTTTTTTTTTTTTTTGGATTCAACATCTAGAGAGGAGAGATTTGAACTCAAATGATTTCTCTCACTTGTTGGCTTAGAAGTTCGAAAAATGCTCTATAAATGAAATCTAATTTTAATTAGAGAGGAAAATGATTTTGCATAAACTTGAACTCAAAACCTCTTTCTCTGCCATCATATTAAGTTATGTCAAAATGATGAGTTGAGATAACATTAATTACATCAACTAACAATAAGTTTATTGTCACTTAACTAACAAAATTTGACCGTTCCTACAACTTTAGAACTACCTACCCACCTGCAACTTAACTTACTACAATTTTGAGGGAACGTTGGACGTAGTTTTTAAGAATATTTAGAATTAGTATTTAGAATGAAGATTTATTTTGAATATTTAAAAGTTAGATGCAGTTTTAAGAATATTTAGAATGAGAATTTATTTTGAGTATTTAGAAGTAATGATTAATAATGATTGCAGTCAAAAGCTTGTTTGAATGTAATTTTTAAGACTATTTAAAATTAGTATTTAGACTGAAGATTTATTTTGAATATTTAGAATGAGGATTTATTTTGAGTATTTAGAATTAGTATTTAGAATGAAGAGTTATTTTGAATACTTAGAAGTAATGATTATAATCAAAAGCTCGTTTGGATGTAATTTTTTTTTATGAGTATTCAGTAAATCCTACCTCTAAATACTCAATCCAAACATCGCCAAATTTTTTTTTTTTTTTTTCTACCCAAACTTACCTTAATAGCTTCTTGAATGAACAAAACAGAGATTAACATGCCAAAAAGTTCCCCGGCAATCCTTGTAAATCGGTTGATTAAACGGGAAGCGTTAAATATAGCTAGCAAGAACAGCAAGAGGGCTGTCCAGACACAAACCCTGGAAAAAAAAGACAAAAGTCAATATTATGCTATAACAAAGCTTTTACATCTTTAGTTACAAAATTGAGAGCTTACCATCCTGCCCAAGCCAAGAAGAGATCTCTCCCAATATCTTTCCTATCTTTGCAAAAATTGTACAAATATGTATACATAATAATTGTAGGTTCAGCAACTCCTACAACTAGAAGAGGTTGCCCCCCAAGAATTGAATGAAGGATGCCACAAATGGCTGTGGAAGCCAAAGTTTCTACTGTGCTCAAACTTCCATCTGTGGAATTACAAATAAATGCACTGAAGTAAGAATGATAGTCCACAACTATAAAGTACGGAGACTTCAAAATAGGAAAAGATCAATGTCGGACACACATTCTTCTCGACACTTCTCGGACACGTGTCCAACACATTATTTTACATGTCCTTATTTTCTTTTTTCTTTTTTTTTAATAATTGGACACACACCTTGGACACATCTTGTAAACACGTGTAGTCTTTGAGCCCAAATATTAAAAACTCAAACCCAAAATATTAATGTTATAGTCAACTAAATTATGTAAAGGTAAAAGAAAACGAAAAAAAAAAAGGGGTCATCTCTCTCATTTATCACCAAAAACCAACCACATTTTCCTCATCATGAAAAAAACGGCATTCATCTTCTAAAATACTCGTTTGCCACCACCTTCACGTGGCATGTCTAATCAACGCCCATTGTAATTAACTTGATATATGCTTTTTAGCAGAGTAACTTTACATATTTACTAATAAAATATAACACATCTTCGCTATATTTGTGTCCTAATTTTTTTGAAAATGACGTATCGCCGTATCTTGTTGTGTCTATATCAGTGTCCGTGTCCGTGCTTCAGAGGTCCACAGTTCTTGTGGAAGATAGTAAGTAGGAAATTTAGATAAAGTACAACCCTCTTTGACTCTCATTATTGTACAAAATTAATCAATAAATAAACTACTCATTGGCTCTACAGAGGATCTATAGTTCATTTCATTGATTTGTAAAAGAGAAAATAATGGAGAAGTTTTGCAAATGATCTTACCTATATTATGTTAAAAAGTTTGTGTTAGAACTTATAATTAGGTTGGTCATCAATACTATGAATAGAGTTGAGAAGTGATTAATTATATCAGCTTAAAATTGTGAAACCATCTATGGTTTAAAATGTTATCAGATCCAACTGCCTATGCCAAAAATTACTTCTTTTCTATCACGAGATGTATATACTAAACAAGCTAATGAATAAATTAAATCAAAAGAAAGAAAAAAAAATTAGGATGTCCTTTTGGATTCTTTCCAAAACTTATAAGAAAAAGGCGGAAAATAAATATTTTATAAATTATAAACCTGGAAGTCTCAATCAGTTCATATAATTAAATTTACTTCAACTTATCAATTTAAAAATTTTGTTTTATTGATAATTTAACATAATTCAACTTAAAACAGTACAAGTTCCAGACAAATCGTTTTTCTCCTTACTGAAACTTAAATTGACCAACCTGTATCTCGGCTCAGTTGTTCGCCGAAAGCAATGACAGGAAGTGCAGACGCGAAAAAAATGTAGGCCGTTGGAGCCAAAATTCTGTGAATCCGTTTAAAGAAAACTGGATATTAATCAAAACCATTATCAAACTTAAATTTGAATACAGCTCCAAAAAAAAAAAGCCCACATAAATTACCCAATTCCTGAAAGTCGACTGTCAGTCCAATCTTGCCTATAACAAGCTGCTCTTCCTCTGATATCATCCACAACACCCCTAAATGGAGCCCCGAGTTTCTCCATTTCTGTATTGAAGAACAAAATTGCCTTAAGTACATAATATACAAACAAAAATAAATATATATATATATATATATAATAATACTTAGCAACAAACTCCTATCTTCTTTTCATTACAATATTTCTGAACAAGTTCTTGGATAACCAGCCTAAAGATTTTCTTATAGATGATAGTGGTGATATTGATGATAGTAACAGTATCGACCGTGACCACGATACGAAGCTGGAGATTCTAACTATGATGAATGCGCTAACTATGGATATGAAGTCCGATTTTACTTTTATATATATGTATGTATATATATATGTGTATGTAGGTATATGTATCGAAAAGAGATCGATTTGACTTTTTTATATGTATGTATATATATGTATATGTATGTATATGTACGTAGGTAGGTAGGTATATGTTCGTAGGTAGGTAGGTATATGTATGGAGCTAATCAGTACTAAACGCCATCATTGAAGGAGATAAACTACCAAATGAATACGTTGAAAACCGTCCGTCTGTAAAAAAACTAGTAATTTATTAAAAAAAAAATCGCCCCGAAGATTATGCATAAAAGACAAAACAGAAAAACAGAATAAAGTATCAGAAATTATGAATTTCCGTTTCAATGGAAGAACACCACAACAGAAAGAACGATAGGCACAAATCTCGAAACACTCAAATTCCCAACTGCCTATGCACTATTTTTCCTCAGAAGCCAAAACACATTCATCCAAAGCGACTCTTCAGCCGAAACATGGCACACACAAAGAAACACAAAGCCGACTAAACACGATTCAATCATTATAATGAGAATAAGATTAATAACGAAGAGAATCACAAACTTGTATTGCATGAACAATTCTAGTTAGCCGCTAATATATAAAGAAAAACAAACATGAACAGTACATAATCGTAGTAATAACAGTACAAAAAAGAGAGAAGGCTGATCATCGGAGAAGATGACCGGAGAGTAATGCCGGAAAACTTTCCGGAGATTGTGGAGATTGCAGTGGTTCTGAATCACTTGGCGGCTTGTAGAGAAATTCTGTGAATGAGTTTGGAGGTTAATTCGGACGTCTTTAAAAAGACCCGCGAGAGCTCCGTGTGGGGTCGAATCGTGAGTTTCTATTCTCTGCGGTGCTGCAAACGTTCTAACCGTACGCTCGCACAGCTGGACATTTAAAACTTGCCTACTTCCCATCCTTCCCTGCCGCCTGATGGGTTGAAAATGCGCCACGTGGCCTTTTTGTTTTATAAGAAAATATTTTCTCAATAATCCACAAATTGATAACATTTTCATTGCTTAGTTTTTGTTTCTTGTTCAAGTTGTAACATTAAATAATATTTGTGGATGTTAAAAAATTAATCTTTACATTAAATTGAAATGTTAAGGAGAGCACACCAGATAAAATTTTGCACTCAACTTTTTTCGATGTCTGATAGAGACAAATCTTAGCTTTTTTTTTTTTTTTCAATACTATATAATTTTGTGATATATAAATGAATCGATTATTTTAAGTAGAAATGTTCATTTTGTCTATGTGATTAGAAGCGTACCGAAACCCACCTTTAATGGTGCATTGAATTCATGTTTAGGCAAAAAAAGAAAAGAGATAGTGACTAGGGGAGAAAACTCGTACAATTTGTCAAAATGATCACTAAGCAAGTTGGTTTTATTGTTTGATAGTAAGTAGTTCAATATCATGTCACAAGTTTGATCCTACAAAAAACATATTTACTAATCGTTTCTCTTTTTACATTTTATATACTTTTTATTTGTATAAATATTTATTTAATTTTTTTCTATCTTCACTCCATCTTTCTCCTCTCTTTCTTTCTTTCTCTTCCATCTTTGGTTTTCTTTTTTCTACAAGTTTATTAGCAATATTAAATATATTTGTATTAATATTTGACTTTAAATTTATTAAAAGAATCAATTTTAAGTTTTTTTTTTTTTTTTTTAAAGTTTAGAGAGGTTAAATTTAGAATTTTGAAAGTTCTGGGATAAAAAATGAAATAAAACTCAAAGTTGAGAAATTGAAATTGGACTCTTGAAAGTTCGGTATTGATTAAAATGATATTTTACCCTTTAATTTTTTTAGAAAATTAAGTTTACTTGATTTTTTTTTTTTTTTTAGTAACTAGTGTATACACATTTTATTTAATATAGCTTCTTAATATATATTCATTAATATAAAGAGTTCGACACAAATTTATATTTAATATAACTTCTTAATATATGTAACAACCCTAGCTTTTCCCCTTAGATTGTAAATTAAATAAGGATTTGTAAGTAAAATTGAAAAGAATCGAAGATTTGTTTGTTTGGAGGCAAATAGACGAGTTTACCCCTGGGGTTATAAACCTGGATTTGAAAAAAGGGTTAAAATTATAATTTGACTGAAAAGGGTATTTCTGTAATTTTCTCGATACTAAAGGACGAATTGGGGAAAATGCCAAAATGACACTTTTTGCGATAAATATCCAATTATTTGGTTATTATTGAACCCTAATCAAACTTCAATTAAGTCGCGGTCTTTTGAAAGCAGTTTTGAAGTTTTCCGTGCAAGCACACATCTCGAGGCCCACAGGCGCGAAACGGAGCCAATCAGGTCTTGCCACCTCGTCACCAACCCGCACACGCCTTCGTCTGCCAATGACGTTTGCCGCCCCTGTCCTACATTTGTTTTCGCACACGCGTCCCGTGTCCATTGGACCGCCTTTACAATCGCAGCTACGGATTGGAGTTCGTGTTCCCAAGCCTGTAGTGCACGCCGAACCAAGCCCATGCCCATCTCGAGCCAGCGCGTGCGTTCCGATCCTCGCCAGTGTCTCCGAGCCAAGCCTGCACACGCCCGAATCTGGGTTTCACTCGCTGGCAACTGTTCTCCACGTGCCGCCGTCTTTGTTGACCAGAAAAAATCTGATTATCACCTATAAGGTAAATCATATGTCCTGAGTTCGTTTTTTTTAGATTTTAGGTAAGGTTTCTTCAGGGGACCCAAGGTTCGAGTTGCAAAAGCTGTTTCGAGCAATCTTAGGGCAAGATAAGGGAATGTTTATCCAGTATAGGTTTAATGTGGTAATCCTAAGCATGTTTATGTGTAACTGTATTGATTATCTTGTTTGAGATCAATGTTTGATTCTCAAGCATGTATAATATTGTTTTAATCCCTTGGTTTATGAGATTCTGAGTTTGAATCTAGCATGTGATAGCTTATGCATCTGTTGAACTTGTGTTATGTGAAACTGTTCATGAGTTATGTTCCAAAAGGAGCTGAGCACATGTTTGGACGAGGTGTCCCAAAGAGGACCGTTGTTTATAGAGCACGAGCTACAACTGAGATCAGACGTGTCTTAGTAGTTAGACTCAGATAGGGGATTTGTCAAGTTTCGGGTGAGGGGACGATATTCCTTATCGCGGTAGTGTTAAGGATCGGGCGGCCACCCATAAGTCATACCTACCTAGTGTTCGCTTGACGTTTCCTAGGTGTCCTGTTTAGGAGTGGGGGTGTGGACAATATCCCACTACGAAGGGTGCTTGTACTACCTCTTCGCGCGAGTGTTCGAAGTCTAGCGGCAACCAGATTGTTTCGGCTCGCCGAGATGCCCTCACACTGGCATTGGTTACCAAGGGTTATTAGTTTATTTGAGATAACATTTTATTCATGCTTTTATTCATTGATGTGTTCAAGTAGATCCCGTACTGAGACCCCCGACTGAGTTTCACGACTCACTTGATTTCCTCCAGGTACTCACAAGACGAACCGAGATGGTTGAGCTGGATCTGGAGTGACCACGGGCGTATTACATTGAGTTTTAAGGGTCTTTTTAATGAACTTTAATTATGTTGATATTTAAGCATGAACTATTTGATTTTTAAAACATGTTATAAAGTTATTTCATTATTTGTTTTAAGGTACCCTAAACTCCATTTATTTGTTAATTATTTTATTTATTTGAATAAAATACAAGTATTTAATTAGCACGTCTCTAGTTATTGTTTTACAACTGTTTATTCATGTATCGGGTCGGGTCCTTACAATATATATATTCATTATTATATATATTGAATGTCTATCTGATTTTTCATTTCTTGAAATATAATTCTATATTTACTCTTGGTTTTATCTTTCTCTTGAGGAAGTATTATCCTAAATCAAAAACCAACTCTTCTAAAACTAAAATAAACATTTAAAAATTAAATAAAATATACATATCCATGAAAATGAGACTTTGGAGTAGTATTTATAAACTTAGATTAAAAAAAAAAAAAATTGAATGTCTATATAAAATAAGAGTTAAATAAATAAACGATTGATTGGAGCAATCCTTGGAATTTGCATGGAAGAAAAAAGAGTCATCGGTCCCTATCATACTTTGAGGAGGTTGACATCCTTGAATTTCTGACATCGTATTTTTTAAAAAATAATATTAAAATACAAAAACAAATATTACAAAGGGCTTTTTTTTTTCTTTCTTTTTTTTTTTAATAAAGATTTGTGGATAATTTGTTAAACATTTTAAAGTTCAAATTTAAGATGTTATTTTTTATAGCTTAGCAAAGAATAACAACATTATCTTAATTGCTTGTAATTAAATTACCATATAAACCCAACAAGTGAATGGGTATTAATTAAAAAGATATAATAACTCATAACATTTTGTCCACCAACATTTTTTTTTGTTTTTTTTTTAAATCTATATATATATTTATTTATTTATAGTGCTCATACGAGGCTGCATGCGACTAGGCAACATGCAAATAACCCCCTTAATTATAATTATTTAAATATATAATATTTTAATCACGATATATATATACAAGATAGGGATAATTGACTAAGAGATCTTGATCGAACAGAGGAAGATCACATTTATAACATATTGAGAATAATAACAAGAATGAAGGGAAAGAATGATACACGATGATTTAAGTGAAAAATTCATAAACAAATTAAGGTGAAAACTACAAATAATAATAAAAAGAAATTTACTATAAAATAGAAGTTAGAAATATTCGGTTTTACAAAATAGAAACAAATTCTCTTGTAAATAGAAACTCTCTCTATTTTTATCTCACATCACGACTCACCTAATTGTGAGCATTTTGGGTGATTATAGGATGGTTTACCAACAATTAAACATTAACCTATTTAATGATCATAAATATGTCACGTCTTGCTTTGCTAATCAAGTCAATCATATGATCTCAATTTTCCACAACTTCAGTTTTAGACAAAGTGCATATTCTAGATCATTCTTCACTAATCCTTAGTGTTATAAAATCCTCTCCAACGATCTTGCATAAACGTGTATGATATAGAATCTTGTATTGAACTAGATTAACATTAAACAATGAAATAACTGTGTTACCCATCGTTTCGGTATGATTTTTATCGTAGTTTTTGGGAAATAATGATCTAATTATTTATTCTTTTGCACATTCAAATTAGGTTAAAATTCTACTATAAATATTTCCTTTCCCTTATTAAATAAGCGAAACAAATCATATTTTAAAGATAAATTACTAATTTAAATTCTTACGCTAAAAGTCGGAAAGCTAGTTTGATTTTAATGCATTGTTTGGTTTCAAAGAGCTCATAGTTTGATTGACTAATTAAGTTTGATTGACTAATTATAAACATTGCCTAATT